>JAHTLZ010000089.1:346131-366606 GCA_023846285.1 Phrynocephalus versicolor | reverse complement strand
TTCGGGTTTAAAGCAGCAGAAGGATACAGACTTAAACCTCTGGGAGGATTCCAAAGGGAAGCCGTGTCTGCGGCTAGGTGGAAGCTCCTTCCAGAAATGCAGCCTGTTCCTGGGCTGGGGAGCAGAGGCAGAATGGAAGGTTGCCAGCCTAGCCTTCTGGTGAAATGTGTGTGTCGGGAGAGAGATGGGGTTGGCACTGGAGTTAGGGGGAGAGACAGGAGATTTTTTCAGGGGGGGGGGGGACAGGAAGAAGAGAACACTTTGCAGTCTTCCTTGGCTTTTCATGCCACCCACTTGCTCAGTACAAGCAGAAGACACTGCCAGTGGAATTGGGGTGCGGGTGGGGGGTTACCCAAGGAAGGAACGAAACAGTGCATGCGAGCTTGCCGACTCACCCGGATCCTTCTCATCGCTGCCACAATCTCCACGCGGCTGCTGGGTCTTGGCACGTCCAGACTGCCAATATACTAAAGGAAGAGGCAAATAAGAGAGAGAGAGAGAGAGAGAGAGAGAGAGAGAGAGAGAGAGAGAGAGAGAGAGAGAGAGAGAGAGAGAGAGAGAGAGAGAGAACAATCAATACAGTGTTAGATAAAACCGGTCCCATTTTGAAAGCCCAGAGACGAGGCTTCAGCACAACGTCCCCAGCTCCGTGGGAACAGAAGCATCTCCCTACAAGTCGAGGGGTACTCAGCGCCCTTTGCAGAATTGCAGATGCAGGGAAGGTGGGAGCAGATGGGGTTAATTTGGGGGCGCAGCGGGGAGGGCCCACGTGCCTGAATCAAAGCGGCCGGCCGAGTCGACAGTCCCACGGATGTGCCTGATCAGTGGTTTGGCCCGGGTTTTGTTCATACTAAATCCCTTTCCCACAAACAGACAGAAGTGGACTGGATGTCGCAACAAGCAGCAAACGGCATTTTGAGGAACCCTGGGGTGAGGCCAGTCACTCAAAAGCGGTAGCCCCCACGTAAGCCCCCCTCTAAGCCATGCAGCTGCCGAGCGACACAGATCTGCCTGCAAGACTCACCAAGCCCCCCACTGCCCCGCTTGGTACCCGACACCCTGTGGGTTGCCCAGCCCCCTTGCAAAGCGGGCACCCAGCCCACTTCTTGCTGCCCCTCCCTCAGGCCCGGAGAGAAAGTGCAGGATCCGTGCCCAGCTCTTGCAGAAGCCAGGAAGAAAGGGACACCGTTGTTTATCTCCCTGCTCCGTTCATCAAGGACTAGCCAAGGTGAGAGCGAGGACAGACGGGCGTCCGAAAATCTATCCTGTGCGAAATCTCACAACCGTTGGGATCCAAGTCGTCCAGCGGGATGAAACCGGCCCTCAACTCCCTCGTCGATTCTCCGCCTTCTGTACAAAAGCATCTTGTCCCAGCCTTCCTCAGCCAAGGGCCTCGCTGTTGCACTGGGCAGATCATGTGGAGGATGGGAGCTGTAGTACAGTCCATCTGGACATCCTTTGGGTGGGGAAAGCCAGCCTAATGATAGCAGGGGGTGGCTTGCTGCCCCCTCGCCCAACTCCACTGATTTAGAGTGAAGCCATAATCCCTTCCCACTGTTACGGCGGCGCCAACTCCAGATCACTCGAAGGCAGATTAGTCGCATAACACCTTTTAACCGTCCACTCAGGGTGATGGAAACGGGCCAGGAGGGAGATTCTCAGAGGCCAATCGGGGATTCCAATCCTGCTGAACCCTGAGCTGGTGTCATCACTGCCAGGGGATAACCCTCCTCTAGTAACCTGGTAAACTTTCCCTGGGGTCACCAGGGAATGAGTGGATCGCCTTTGGGAAAGGAGTACGACAAGGCTGTATACTGTCACCTTGCCTATTTAACTTATATGCAGAGTACAAGCCGGAATTAAGATTGACGGAAGAAATATCAACAACCTCAGATACACAGACGATACTACTTTGATAGCAGAAAGTGAGGAGGAATTAAAGAACCTCTTAATCAGGGTGAAAGAGGAGAGTGAAAAAAATGGGCTGAAGTTCAACATCAAAAAAAGTAAGATGATGGCCACCGGTCCCATCACCTCCTGGCAAATAGAAGGGGAAGAAATGGAGGCAATGACAGAGTTTATTTTCTTGGGCTCCTTGATCACTGCAGATGGCGACTGCAGCAACGAAATTAAAAGACGCCTGCTTCTTGGGAGGAAAGCATTGGCAAACCTAGATAGCATCCTAAAGAGCAGAGACATCACTTTGCCAACTAAGGTCAGGAGAGTCAAAGCTATGGTTTTTCCAGTAGTGATGTATGGAAATGAAAGCTGGACTATAAAGAAGGCTGATCGCCGCAGAATCGATGCTTTTGAGCTGTGGTGCTGGAGGAGAGTCTTGAGAGTCCCCTGGACTGCAAAGAGATCAAACCTATCAATTCTGAAGGAAATCAACCACGAATGTTCACTGGAAGGACAGATTTTGAAGCTGAGGCTCCAGTACTTTGGGCACTTCATGAGGAGAGAGGACTCCTTGGAAAAGTCCCTGATGTTGGGAAAGATTGAAGGCAAAAGGAAAAGAGGACGGCAGAGAATGAGATGGTTGGACGGTGTCATCGATGCAACCAATATGGATTTGACTAAACTCCAGGAGGCAGTGGAAGATAGGAAGGCCTGGTGAGCTCTGGTCCATGGGGTCACGAAGAGTCGGACACGACTGAACGACTGAACAACAAGAAGTAACCTGGTAAACATTCCCTGGGATCACCCTCCATTTTTTCTCTTTCTTTCCTAAGTGCGTCTGTTTAAATACAGACGCACCCCTGCTGCTCTCCACGGAAGAACCCCGAGGGGTGTCGAGGAATGAGTGGATCACCTTTGGAAAAGGGAATTCCCTGCGCAATCTTCCAGCAACCAGATATCAAAACAGGAAGTCATCTGCAAATTGTAATGGGAACGCTTAGAGTACACTATGTAGATAAGCGGGGTATAAATGCAATAAATAAATAAATAAATAAACGGCCATGGACTTTCACTGGTCTGCAGGATGAAGCAGGTACAACTCAGAAGTCCTGGGTTCACATCCTGATTTGTTTGTGAATCACACAGGGTGTGGCCTTGGGCTGTATACAAACGAGCAACTTGATCGGCCTCCGTGGGATGCCGTGATGGATGAAAGAGGAGGAAAGCAACGTAAGCTACCTTAAACGCCTTGGATAAAGAGGCAGGAGATGAATACTGGGACAAATAAAGAGAGGAATAGTCCTACATTTCCACCCTGGTCACAGCTCTCCTCAGGGAGCCTGATGGGTTCTGTGGTGAGTGCTTTGTCTCTCCTATGCCTGCGTGTGCCGCCCGCTCGCCTGAGTGCAGGTTCTTGTCATCTCTGGCGACCAGGTGAAGGCTGAAATAGAAGTCCACCAGGACAGGAATCCATAAGAACCTGTGTGCGAATTGAAGGTGTCTTCCACTGAAAAAGCCCTATAAAGACCTTTATGGCCTGGTCCTATATACATAAAATGTCCTGCTTATATACCACCCCATACCACTTCACGTATTCACTGGGTGGTTTACAGTTTTAATTACAGTATGCAGGCTACACATTGCCCCACCCCCAGCAAGCTGGGTACTCATTTTACCAACCTTGGAAGGATGGAAGGCTGAGTGAACCTTGAGCCTGCTACCTGGGATTGAATCCCAGGTCGTGAGCACAGTTACAGCTGCAGTACAGCATTTTATTTATTTATTTATTTATTTATTTATTTATTTATTTATTTATTTATTTATTTATTTATTTATTTATTTATGCATTTGTATACCACTCCCATTTCCCAAAGGAACTCTGGGCAGTTCACACAATAGGCTTAAAATCAGACAACAATAAAACAATATAAAATTTTAAAATAGTGCTGGGCAAGAAGCAAAAACTTAATGACCATGAAAAAAGAGAAGGGAAAAAACAAGAACAACTTGGTACCACTTTAGCAGTCGCCAAAGGCATCCCTGAACAGCCAGGTTTTAAGGGCTTTCCTGAAGGATGCCAATGAGGGAGCCTGGCGTATCTCACTAGGTAGCTTGTTCCAAAGCGATGGGCCACTGTGCCATGGGGCTCCTCTTCAGAGAGACCATCCTGTTGATGCCTAGAGACAACCCTGTTGCTGCAGGCAAGGAATCATCAGGCACACTCCTTTCTGCATGAATGTCCCACATCCCTCTTGGAAACAAGGAGCTTATCTCGTAAGAAAAACACTGAATGGCAGAGCCTTGTGGGGAGGTTGTAGGGCAGGGCCGGTGACAACAGTGGCGTAGCTATGGAGGGGAAGGGGGGGGGACATCTGTCCCTGGATGCAGCATCTGGGGGCACCAAATGGGGCGCCAAATGGCTCCCTGCCCAGGAGCCACAGGAAGGCACGTCATGGGTGACCTGCCAACGCCGGCACGGAAGGCTGCCTGGCTGCTGCCACCTTCTTCTCTGCAGTGCCTTAAGACCCTCCTTGTCCCTTGGAGGGCACGGAAACTCATGTTGTTCCCGGGCACTGAAAACCCTAGCTACGCCTCTCGGTGACAATATGAAGCCTTCAAAAGATCTCTCTTGGTCGTTAGAGGAAGCTGTTATTCTCTCCTGCTGCTCTTCCTCTGCCCCTGACTTCCAGCCGAGATCCGGAGCGTCTTTCAGTAAAAGAAGAATGGGTAACTCAAGCTGACACCATGAAAAGGTCCTGTTTGGAGGATACCCCAACAGTGTGTGTGTGTGGGGGGGGAGTCTCTTCCCCTTTTCTTACACACAGTCTTGTTCCTTGTGGCACACAGTAGTTCATCTCAGGTTTTGCTTCCACTGCATCATTTTTATACTCACACACAGCTTTTATTTCCCCGGTAGCCAGAGCGGCGCACAAATTATAATGGATCAGTTGGGATTCTTCCCAAGGGGGCCTTGGATCTCACAAGCGAGGCAGAAGGAAATCTGAGCTCCTTTGGCTGCCCTGCAACAAGGAGATGCGTACCTTTGCAAAATGCCAACAAAGGCGCACTTCCTCTCCCTCGGAGAGAGCTGTGTAACTCTGAAGCTGACACCCGTCGACACAAACCGAATAGACAGTGCTGTCAACTCAACTGCTTGAATAGATAAGAATGTTCTCGGGAACATTACAGCACGCTTGCTTGCCGCCCTTTACAGACTTAGCATTCTGGCTCTCTGCTAACGTATAGGTGCCTTAAAATGTAACCACAGGTACACCCACACGCGGTCCTCAAATCTGAGCAGATCTTAGCCCAGGACGCCGTTCCAAAAATGAACCAAATCTCCTTCATCATCACACCTTCAGCTTCCCAATTAACCCTGCCGGAAAAAAAGGTCCAAACTCATTGCGGGTCTGAAAAAAGCAAGGAGATTAAAGTAATTATTAATCACGCCAACCGTCAACAGGGCAAACCGGTTGAAGGAACAAAACCCTACAGGCGGTGTGATTTTTTTTGAAGTCTGCTGGCCTGACCGAAAACTTTCTTGGCAACATGCCAATAGAATAGAATAAAAAACAGACTGGTGTGGCTTGTTGGCCTCTCGGCCGTTTCCCCCCTCCTTCTTTGTAAATCACATCCCAGGCCTTTTGAGATAAACCGACTTTGACTGCTAGGCCAGGCCCCTGGCGTGGGAACAGAGAGTTCTGGACTCCTTAAGAAACAAAACAAGGTGCCCGGATTTAAATCTTTCCGGCAAGGCCTTGACCGGCCGGGCTGGTCAGCTGCGCTTGTGAATGTGACCAAAGGCCCCCCCTTGAAGCCCATTCAGAAAGGGGTCACTTGAATCCCATGGAAGAGATCACTGCCCCCCCCCCCCCACAAAGCTTTTGCTGGATCAGACCAAGCTGCTGTGGGGAACAGCGTCTCGCTCAGCTGCGGGAAAGCCACAGTAGCTGGCCTTCCGAACCATAATATCTATGCAGGGAGATTTGACTTACGGCTGGGAGAGTAAGAACAGACAAAAGAAAATATTTTTTTCACCCAGCGTGTTGTTAGTCTGTGGAACTCCCTGCCACAGGAAGTGGTGATGGCATCCGGCCTGGATGCCTTGGAAAGGGGATTGGACAGATTCCTGGTGGGAAAAGTCCATCCCAGGTGACAAACCATGATGGAGAAGTGTCATCTCCAAGCTTAAAACTGGGGTACCTCAAGGACCAGATGCAGGGGAGTGGTGTCAGGAGACAGATCTCTAGTCTGGTGTGCTCCCAGAGGCATTTGGTGGAGCCACTGTGAGATAAAGGAAGCTGGACCAAATGGGCCTTTGGCCTGATCCAGCATTGCCTCTTCTTATGTTATGAGAAGAAGAACCTCTGATGAAGAAGACAGAAGGTCCATATGAGCATGCCAACTGCTCCCCAACAAATGGGCCTCCAGGGAGCTTGAAAGCAAGTGCGGCGCTTGTCCCAACCAGAGGACACACTACTCTTACACACGGAGGTTCTGCTTTCAGCCTCTTTGGGTGGCACTGCCCTGTCCTTCAGTGCACGGCAGCTTGTAGCAGCTCACGTACAACACTGAAGAGATGTCAAGGGTACTTCCAAAATGTCCTTCCCCCCTCCCCCCTCCAAGGTAGCTGGGACTGTTTTTCTCTAGTTCTCAACCCAGGTACAAAGGAGCAGTTGCCACCTTTCCCTTTAGCCAGGGCTCTTCTGCTTTTAGCAGCCTGCTCCAATGGGCAAACTTGAATATGTCTTAATTGTGCCGGACTGTATATTGTCCCTCATTACTGTAAGCCATCTTGGGCCCTTTTTCCAAGGAGAAAGGTAGGGTTAAATTACTCATAAATAAAATAAAACGAAACTCAGCCCCGCATGGCTATCCTTCTCCACCCCTGCCCGCCCAGAAGATGCAGCGTTGATGGGAGGAAGCTGCATGGGTGGAACCCCTGCCTTTTGCTCCTCCCGAGAACAAGCAGGTCCAAGACATCAAACCAGTGGCGATGACATGACATGTCCAAGTCTCCGTAGCATGGAAGAAGGCAACACCCTTTGCACATGCTCAGGAACCGTCTTCTGGAGAGTCATAAGAAGAGCCATGCTGAATCAGGCCAATGGCCCATCTAGTCCAGCTTCCTGTATCTCACAGTGGCCCCACCAGATGTGTCTGGGAGCGCACGAGACTAGATATCTGTCTTCTGATACCACTCCCCTGCATCTGGCCCTTGAAGAACCCCAGTTTTAAGCCTGGAGGTGACACATCTCCATCATGGTTTGTCACCTGTGATGGACTTTTCCTCCAGGAATCTGTCCCATCCCCTTTTGAAGGCATCCAGGCCAGATGCCATCACCACATCCTGTGGCAGGGAGTTCCACAGGCTAACAAGGCGCTGGGTGAAAAAATATTTTCTTTTGTCTGTTCTTACTCTCCCAGCCCACAATTTGAGTGGATGTCCCCTAGTTCTGGTATTTTGTGAGAGGGAGAAAAGCGTCCCTCTATTCACTTGACTCATGCCCTGCATTATTTTGTACGTCTCAATCCTACCCCCCTCCCCTCAGGCGCCTTTTTTCAACCCTTCCAGACTCCGCAAAGGTGTCCAAACTGGCACTGGGATCCGCGCGGGGAAACATCCTGCGACGCCAGCCACTCTGCCCACGCTCAGAGGACCTCTTCCTCCGAGCCCGCACGTTAACGACAGGGCAAACCTCTCGAGGGGGAAAAGGGGTTAACTCGGGAGGAGATGCGAGAAAGCGACCGGCCCAGAAGGCTCCCCATCTCGCCCGTTCTCACCTTGGCCTGGAACAGGATCCCGTGCTGGAAAGCTTCCTCGTTATGGAGGGGGCCCCGCGAGTCCCCCGCGGAACCGGCCGCGTCGTCCACCAGGTTGTAACGGTTCTTGAGCTTGACCGGCATCTCGGGGCCGAAAGAAGAGGAGGAGGAGGAGGTGGCGGCAGGGAGGAAGGCCGGGCCTCCCGACGGGGCGGCGCGGGGCTCCGCAAGAGCATCGCCCGGCCAACCGCGCGCCCCGACGGCCGGCGCCCTCTCTGCGCGCAAAGCCCGGGCGCTCCTAGCCGAGAAGGCGGAGGCTGCTGCCCGGCCGCTGCGTCCCGGCTCTGCCGCTCGTTCCGCCGGCCTCCGAAGCGCCGGCTGGAGGCGGAGGGAAAGCCCGAGCAAGCTCCGCCCGGGTCAGGGTGCGCGGCGTCGGGGCGGAGCCGCAGCCAGCCAGCCAGCCAGCCCGCCGCCGGGAAAGGCAGCGCGCAGGAGGGCGCAGAGGCGGGCGCACGGCTGGTAGGGCCAGCCCACCCTGGCCCCGCGAGGGGGCTCCCCAAAACGTCGAAGGACGGGCAGAGGGGATCGGAGGGAAAACACTCTACCCATGCGCAGGGGCACGGCCGCCCTGGTTTTATTTCCCCTCCCCCCCCCCCAAAAAAAAATCAAATCGGATTGTGTGCGATCGTTTTTCGTCTCTTTGCCGGACTCACTGGTCAGGAGGAGGAGGCGCGCCCTGGGCGCTTCTCAAAGATGAGGATGTACACTTATTAGACAAAGAAGAGAGGTGGTTTGAGAGAGGAGTCAGGGAAGCCATTCATGTGAGCATTGGAAACCCCTCCCTCAACAGAGGTGCCGGGCTCAGGCATAGTCTATCTGCTACTTATCAAGCTGTGCTTTCCAAAGTAGGGAGACAAATCAAAAAGCCTTCACCATCAAAGCCATAGCTAACGACCCGTTCTTGATAGGTTTCAGCACCTTAAGCCATTGTTCACTTTAAGGCTATGGATACTATTGTCTCCCTAACGAGCCTATTCGGACCATTGTTCATCTTATGAGCCTATTGCAGACCAGGGTGACAAGAGGTCAAAGCGGACTATAAGATGGAGGACTTGCACTAGCTGTATTCAGACCGATGAAGCTGTTTGGATGAACAGCGAAACGTTTAGAAGTCCACTAGCCATGACTCCACTTCCAGATAAACTCACCTGAATGACTGAGAATCTTCACAGAGGGTTGAGAACCTTCCCTCGTGGCGATGAATCGGGCACTCCAGAAGGTTCCCCTTTGGCCCTTGCCCAGATACCCACTCTCTCGACCTTCCTCAGGACCAGGACGGGGGGGGGGTTTTGGGGGGGGGGATTCCCGACCCGTTTTTGGAATACGTTCTGGTTCTATCAAAAAAGGTTGCAATGACGCCTTCAGGCCCAGTTACCAGCAGGAAGAGGCAGAAGATGTAAGATCGGATAGCATTTTGGGGACATCCTTAGGATCCTTGTGATGCGTCCCTTTGAAAAGTGCCCTGAATTGAGGCCTGGAATGTAGTTATTTATTATTTTATTTGAAATAATTACATCCTGCCTTTCTCCATGGAGAGGACCCAAGGGGGCTTGTGGTTCTGCAGTCTTGCCCTTGTGGCAGGTTTGCCTTAGGGTTAGGGTTAGGCGGTGTCCAAACTTTGCCCCTCCAGATGTTTTGGACCACAACTCCCAGAATTCCAATCCTGTACTGCCGATGACAAAGGGCTGTGGGAGTTGTGGTCCAAAATATCTGGACGGCCAATGTTTGGACACAACTGCTGTGAGCTGCAGAGGCCCTTCTGTGCAGATTAGGGGCTGGCCTTCGCAGTTCCTGCCCACTCATTCATCTGTCTTTGGGCATTTACACATGACCCCTAAACTCCGCCGCAAATGGCTGCAAGCTCCGGAGCTTAAAATGTTTCCCCACCAGCTCCGGAGTTTGCAGACAATTAATTGCGGCCCCACTCACCTAAGCGCGACCCAGCACACTTTTCTTGTACCTGCTCTTGGGAGGTGAAAAATATTTGATGTGGATGTGCTGGGCTCTCCTCGCTTCTTTTTGTTTTTGTTTTTTGCCTCCCGTCCCTTTAAGAGGAACCAGGAAGTGACCGGGGCTCCCCGGCAGCTTCCACCAGCACTGGGAGGTAAGGCTTTATTCTTTTGTCCCTTTTTTTCCTCCCTCCCCTCACGCAGCCAGCAGCCAGGAAGTACGGAGGGGTGGAGACGCACGAAGAGCGACAAAACCCCTAAGATCTCTGGTCCGAATTTAAGGGACCAGTGGATCTTAGGGGTCGTGTAAAAGCACCCTTTATTTCACCCAATCTTTGGCACTTTTTTCAGGAATTTTGTGGCTATCCATGCTCAAGGTCTCAGCCTGCTCCATCTCCAAGGCCACCCTCTCTGTCTCCCGCCCCTCTTGTCTTTGTCTCTGGGCTGTGATTCTCCCCCACGCAAATAGGCCCAGTGATATGCCAGCCTCTAATATATTCATCCTGCCCCCTAATAGGGACTTTGCATATGATAATTCGTTAATTCCCCAGGAATGCTCAACTGTCTGCTCTGGTACCTTTGTTCTGCAAGCCTTTTACTCCTTTTTCTCATCTTCCCTTGGCCAAATTTTTAGGAGAGCCCAAGAGATAACATGGGGGGTGCTTTTCGGGTACCTTTTTATCTTTGGATACCTTTTCATCTTTTCCTTTTGCTTGGCACGTGAAGTTAAAACCCATGGAACCAAAAGCGAACCTCCTTGGGGTCGGCTTGTGAGTGTTATTGCACTAAAGAAGGTAACATTTGGGGCTCTTTAGTCTGGAAAAAAGGCGCCTGAGTGGGGGTAGGATTGAGACATACAAAATAATGCAGGGCATGAGTCAAGTGGATGCTCTTCTCCCTCTCACAAAATACCAGAACTAGGGGACATCCACTCCAATTGAGGGCTGGGAGAGTGAGAGCAGACAAAAGAGAATATTTTCTTACCCAGCATGATGTTAGTCTGTGGAACTCCCTGCCACAGGATGTAAATCATTTTAACAGTAACAACAATCTGGAAGTTGTTAATCTGCTGCTTTTCTCTTTGGTGTTCATTTGGTTAAAGTTCTGGTTTATTATGCACTTTATATGCCTCGCTCGAAGTCTATGACAACAAAGGGCATTTATTTATTTTGCCACCAAAACGGAGTCTTCCTTCCTTCCTTCTCATCCGTCACCAGCTCCTTCCTTCCTTCCTTCCTTCCTTCCTTCCTTCCTTCCTTCCTTCCTTCCTTCCTTTCTTCTCTCTCTCTCTCTCTCCATTTCTTTTTATTATTAGAACTTCATTGCTCACTTTTCACGTTCCAGTTTTTTAATGCATTGACATTATTTGACGGTGTGCCTCTTTTATTGTTTTTTTTTGTTTTGTTTTGGGTAAAATCTATGATTTTTAAGGCCTTTCCATTCCTGCAGGTCTTCATGTTATTAATTTCTTAAACTTACGCACCACTCAGTTAGCGCTGGGCCCTACCTTGGGTGGGTAACAATTGTAACTGCCAAGTCATGCAACAGTAGCAATAAGAGACACAATGTAAATAACATCTAAGCTCATTGGTAAATGCACATCAAGGCAGCACAAAACCTAGTCTGCGGTTACAACTGCTTTAAGTCCGCTTACACTTTAATAGAGTTTGTGCACTTTTTAAAAAAAAAACCCAAGACTTAGTGCACTTTTTTGTAGTTTTTTTAAAACCTTTTTTTCCCTTAGCAGTCTTGAGACCCAGTGTTGTGGGGAAAGGGGATTATAATTCTTCTTATTATTCTTATTCTTCGAGAGTTTTCCATTTACTCTCCCAGTGGAAACAGAAACACAGCAGGCAGAGGAGGGAGAGAGAGAGAGAGAGGGAGGGAGGGAGGGAGAGAGAGAGAGAGAGAGAGAGAGAGAGAGAGAGAGAATCTAACATATGTGACCTGTCCCTTGCTGGTTAGGGTCCCACGCTTCAGGCTGCATTTTCCCTCCCCACCAGGAACAGCGGGGTGTTGTTTTGCTGGTGAACATTGCTTCTGCACCCCTTGCCTCTTCCGCCAGCCGCCTTCTTCACGGCTGGCCAGTTCCAGCGTTCTTGCGCAGAGAGGCTTTGGCATTGAATAAATGTCACCCCCAATTAAACTTCCTTCCCTCACCTTCTGTCATATAAGCGTCCCCGCCAGGGAACACCTCGGCCGATCATTATATAGCACATGTGGGTCGGCCCCCAGCTTGCCTCCTGGTAACATAAACAGTGGGTCAGTAAAAAAAACAGCTTCTCCCTACCCCCTACCCCGCCCCATTATCCTCTCCTCTGTAGGGATGCAGTAATTGCACTCAGAAACTGTGTTTAATGGATGGATTTTCATCCAGCCCAAACATTTTTTGTTATTCCACCCAGGCCGTGGAGAACACGCCTGCCTATAATTTTAAGTTGTGGTTAGCTGGGTTCTGGAAAGAGCCTGTAGCTATTTCTGATCATCAAGGGATGACCTAACATAGGTGAAGTCCAGATGTTCCTTACCCACCCCACCCCCATTTCTTTTTAGCCAGGGGTTTCAAAGATACGGGAAGGCACAGCACACCCTCCTGTACAAGAGCCTCGTGGCGCCGTGGTTAAATTGCTGTCCTGCAGCTAAAACTGTGCTCACGGCCTGGAGTTCGATTCCAGGTTGCAGGCTCAAGGTTCACTCAGCCTTCCATCCTTCTGTGGTCGATAAAAGGAGTACTCAGCTCGCTGGTGTGTGTAGGGGCAATGTGTAGTCTGCATAAATGAAACATAAACCACCCAGGGAGTGCGTTAAGTGCACTCTGCTTTAAGTGCACTATGGGGGTATATAAGCAGAACAATTTCTTTTTTGTTGTTGCTGCTTTTTTGCATCTCTCCATCCTTGGTATTGCAGGAGGCCACCCCTAGGGAGGCCCAGCAGTCAGCCCGCAACTAGGAATCAAGGGTTCTCGGTGGTGGCCTCTTCGCTATGGAACTCATGATTAGCCAAAGGGTGTCAGCCTCCCTCTCCACCCTCTTGGTATTCAGAAGCCAAATAAAAACATATTTCTTCCTTTTTGTTTCTTTTTCATCTCTTACCAGTAATTTGATGTCCCTGAACATTGCCCTCTATGGATTTGGATTTTTTCCATGATGCAGTTGGGTTATAGGAGGGGTGGTGATAGCCTTTCCTTTTCTGAAGTTTTTATTATATGCCTACATTTTGTTGTCATCTGCCCAGAATAGAGACTTGCCACTAGATCAGTCATGTCCAAACTCCGGCCCTCCTGATGTTTTGTACCACAACTCCCAGAATTCTGAGCTTAGATTGCCAGTGACAAAAGACTGTGGGAATTGTGGTCCAAAACATCTGGAAGGCAGAAGTTTGGACATGCCTGCACTAGATGGTCAGGGTAGAAATTTTGCAAAGAAATAAAGCTAGGAGACAGCTGGGATTTGAGGGATGACAAAAAAAAAATGCACATTTTGGATTGTATCCTCTCTCCTTAAGGGAGGTGCCCCCCCAAATCATAATTTGTTCCTAATTTGATTCTGCACTGCAGTTCTAGGAACAGGGAACTCATGCTCCCTTTTCATTTATCTTGGACCCCAATGCCAGTGAACCCTAGGCAATATTGAAACTCATCACAGTGTGAGGTGGGTGAGACTCTTTGGCTGGACCACAAAGATAAAAGTAGCAGAGCCTAGACTCATTGGAATACAGTGGTACCTTGTATAAAGGAATTAATTCGTTCCAAATGAAATTCTGTTAAGCAAATGTTCCTTTATACAAATTTCCCACTGGAATGCATTGAAAACGGAGTAATCCCTAATTGCAACCATTTTTATGTTGTACAGATTTGCCCCATAGGCGATTCTGTTAAGCAATTTCCCCCTATCTCCAGAATTGTTTATGTTGTGCAAATTTTATGTTATACAAACCATTTGTTCTACGAGGGTCCCCTTTATAGGCATCAGGGGTGCTTCCTCCAAAGTCCATCAGACGAGGTGCTTTCAAAAGTGGCGTGCAAAATAGATCATGGGCGTTTTGGGGCCTGGGTTTCTGAAGAAATTAAATTTTGTTGACTGAGACGTTTTATTCCTGGGGATCAATACATCTTTTTTAGTTTTTTTTTAAACACATGTACACACTCTAGTCACTTCCCAGGTGGATTGCTGTAATGTGCTTTATGTGGGGCTACCAATGGAAACTCTCATGAAACATCAGTGGGTCCAGTATGTAGCAGCAAGACTGCTGACTGGGGCCGGTTACAGGGATCATGTAACACCTTTGTTACAGCAGCTCCACTGGCTGCCCATCAGTTTCCAGACACAGTTCAAAACACCAGTTTTAACCTACAAATTTGAACCAAATTCTGGGTTGAGGGTTAGGCCATAATACAGAGGGGAGCAAATTGGATTAACTCTTCCAACAATATTCTGTCTTTCAATGTCCCAAAGTCTTTGACGAATAAAGTTGTATAAGAATTGTTCATTGCAGTTGGATAAATAGTTTAGATCAATTCCAATAGACGCTATCTTTATGCAGATGTTCTGATACCATTTGGATCTATAGGTGTCAGTAGATCGTTTAGCAGGGAATTGGGGCGCATTTGAAAATGAATGCGTAGCCAATACTTGAAAGTGGCTGTCCATGCTAGTGTTGCGGGCAAGTGAAGCCCAAGTTCACAGCATATTGTTGGTAGGTTGATCGAGTTTGGCACACCTAAGATACGACGTAAAAAAAGCTGCAATACGATCTACTTCCTGATTGGCAGCCTTAATCCATACAGGAGTTGGTTAGTTACTTTGGCCATGAAGACTTGGAGTGCGGCTGGAACATACTGATTCCCAGAGTGAAAATGGAACCTTAAAATTGCCCTAAATGGAATGGGTCCAAAATATCTCAAAGACAGTATATCCGAGTATGAATTGGCTTGGGTGCCCAAGTCTTCAGGAGAAGCACTTCTCTCCATCCTGCAGCTTCACAGGTGTGTCTGTTGAGAACACAGGAGAGAGAGCCATCTCTGTTGCTGCTCCCAGACTTTGGAACTCCCTCCCACAGGATAATAGTTTCTTGATAACTCTCCTACACTCGTCGTCCCAAACTTTGTACCTTGTCCTTAAGCGTTAGAAGCCGCCTTGGGTCCTCGGCAAGGAGAAAGATGGGGTAAAAATATTTTAAATAAATAAGTAAGTAAGTAAATGTGTGCTACTGTTTGTGAAAGAAAGTTATAGACAGGTGTGTGCGCCTTCTCTTACATAACTTTTTTTTTTTTTTAAGTTCAGGGTTTGCAGTTTTCCTCTGTTAGGAAAACCTAGCAGACACGGTTGTGTCCAGCGTCCCCGGTTAATTACATGGGTACATCAGCATTTCAGATTGGTCTATTTCATAATGTGATCTCTTTTTTTGCCACAGAGGGTCCCACCACAATTGAGTCATTCGTGGCCAAGGTGCCTGAAGGCTTTCTCGGCTTAGTTCTGATGGATGTAAGCCAGGCAGCGCTCTGGCCACTTGGAGGAAATTCTTTTAATGGCTTTTCTCTCTCCCTCGCCATCCTGCCTTTTCCCTCGGCACATTCCAGGGGTGGAACAAAGCAGTCAGGACTGGTTGCAGTCCACTGGACCCCCAGGGATGACTCGACAAGCATGGCTGCCCATGAGACGTCAGCATCCTGGTTTCACCCACTACCTGGAATGGTAAGACCAGGGCGGCAGTGGCGTCGGTGGTATGTTGCAACCAGCTTCCTTCTGATCAGCTTTATTTTTATTTTATTTTTACAACTTATATGCCGCCCACTACCCAAGGTCTCTGGGCGGCTTCCAATCAAAGAATTAAAATAGTTAAAAACATCAAACGACAATAAATAATTAAAACAATAATAAAAACCTTATACTAAAATCATCACTCTAAAATTGCCATCAGAAGACCCACAATCTAAATTGTATCAATTAAAAAACTTCTGGAACAGGAAGGTTTTTACCTGGCGCCGAAATGTCATCAGTGTTGGCGCCCGGCGGATCTCACTTGGGAGGGCATTCCATAGCTTGGGGGCAGCTGCCGAGAAGGCCCTGTGTCTGCAAGCCATCCCTCGGGCCCCCTGGCTTGATCTTAATTGCCGGGTAGGTTCATATGGAAGGAGGTGGTCCTTCAGGTATCTAGGTCCTTAGATTTATGCAAAGTCATTATGATGCCGTCCACTGTCAGATACAAGACAATCCTCTGTAACGAGGGTCCTGGATTCCTCTGCTCTACGAGACCATCATCTGTAGCAAGGGTTCCGTCTTCCTCTAATGGTAGTGGAAAGCAGTCAATGAGGCTGGTCCAAAGAGCTTTAACCTCACACACATGTGCACGGAGAGCCTCGCTGGCTAAAATAATAAAAGAATGCAAAGCAGACATTTAAATCTTCTAGTTATTATTATTATCATCGTCGATCGACTTCTCCATGAAACTTTTGGGTGCTAGATTTCAAACAAGGAAGAGAAAGTCCTTTTTCACCCAGAGGATCACTGGTCGATGGAAGTCCCTGCCAGAAGAAGTGTGGTGACAGCTGTCAGCCTTGACAGGTTTAAAAAGGATTAGACAAGTTCATGGAGATCAGTATCTGGAACATCCCAATAGAGGACTTGATAGTTTGCAGACAGCACAAGTTTGCTGGGATTCTTGGCAGAAGAGGGTTTTGGAAGGCCTAGCATCATACTGCTCACACATCAGTGGAATGACCCCTGACCTCTCCAAAAGGATAGAAGACCTGTGCAGCCTAATCTCCCTGTAAATTCCCCCCGCCTTGTCTGCTGTTTCAGAGTCATTTGAACTAACAATCCCTGGCCGCTGTTGCTTCCCATCACATGATCGGGCTGCACCTCCCTCCCTCCCAGCACATGAGTGGTAGGTAGGGAGCGAAGGTCTCCTATCTTTCTACACGGAAGCCCCTAATTTATCCCAGCAGGAAACGGAAGAGTTTTATTCACATGGTTCGGCACGAAACCCCTGCGAACTGAGTCTCGCCAGCTCCTTAGTCCATCAGGGAAAAGAGAAACAAAGTTAGTAGCTCCAGAATCATGCTGCAGATCACGAGATTCTTGAAATGAAGCACCACTACCGCCCTGGGTCATCCAATCTAACCCCTGCCCAATACACAAATCAAATGGATCTTGGTCTGTTCCCCCCCCCCCCCATGTTTGGGAAGCCTTTGTAGGCTGGGGTGGGGGCAATTATTTCCTATACACCATCAGACATCCCTGTACAGTGGTGCCTCAATTTACGAATTTAATCTGTTCCGAAGGCATGCTCTTAAGTCATACTACTCTTAAGTCGGGGTACCTATCTAAAAAATTGAAAAAATAAGTTAAAAAAGGAAAATAAATAAAGAAAAAAATGTGTAAGTCGAGCAGACCAGACCACATCTAAAATTTGTAAGGCGGCAGTTAAAATGCCAACAGTTTTCTGCTCTTAAGTAGAGTTGCTCTTAAGTCGAGCTGCTCTTAAGTCGGGGTATCACTGTACTCTTTAATATTTAGAGATGCATCCACTTATATTTGTGGTAAGATTTAAGTCCCCTAGGAATGAGGCTGCGATGAACTCCATTTTAAAAAGTCAGTCTATTAGGAAGCAGATTTTTTTTTTAAAAAAATGCTTTTTGCTTCCCAGTTTTGAGTAGGGTTTTAAGCGATGCAAAATTGAGACTGGCTGCAAAAGAAGGGATGATGGAACAGATGGGTGACATTTCTGTAACATAATTGGCCAAAGTCCTTTTGCTTGGCATTGTAAGCCGCAACTCAGGGAGGCCCGTTGGATCAGCGAGGATTTGGTGAGGAATTCGTTCAGTGAGCTTACTGAAGAATTATGTGAAGGATTAATTTTGTAAGCATAAGTTCCCAAGACCAAACAGCATCGTCGGCACTGAATTTTGCCTTCGCTGTGGCTTATGAACCGACGTCAAGGGCAGCCCCATGTAGAGAGCATTGCAGTATCCCAGTTGAACCTGGTTTGGACAGTGGGAGAGCATGGACTATCTTGGGTGCTTTCAAACGACCCCTAAGATCCGCTGGCAACTTAAATTCGGACCAGAGATCTTGGGGGTTTGTCACTCTTCCTGTGTTCCCACCCCTCCGCACTCACTTGCTCCTGTCTACGTGATGGGAGGGAGAAAAAAAGGTCGGAAAAATGCAGGCTCACCTCCGCTCTGCCATCGGAGCTGCCCCGGGAAGCGTTCCAGTCTCTTCCAGTCTCTTAAAGGGGCGGGGGGGCAAACAAACAAACAAACGCAAAGCAAGGACAGCCCAGCACTCACTGCTTTACATCCGCATCAGAAATTTTTCACCTTCAGAGACCAGGTACTTGGAAAATGCACTGGGACGTGCTTAGGTGGGCATGGTCGTACTTAATTTTTTAAAAAATCTAGAGCTGGTGGGAAAACAATTTTAAGCTCCGGATCTGGGAGCCCTTTTCCGCAGATTTTAGGGGTCGTGTAAAAGCGCTCCTTGTCTTTGCAAAATCACTGGAAGAAGAGCTGGTCCAGCATGTGTGTAGGAAGGAGATTTGTGGCTGGAGTACACAGCTTCTTCACAACACCACCAGCACCACCTGCAGGCCTTGAGAGCTCCCGTTTTTTTCAATATCATGTTTCATGGAAGCAACCACCCCTATTTTATTTCATTTCAGGGCCAGCTTTTGTGGGGGGTTGTGGCTCTCGGGGATGCAGTCCACAAACGCTGAGGCCAGATGAGATGTGTGTATCTTGAAGGTGCCACGTGGGGCTGTTCGCCTTAAATCCGATTGCAACTAGCAGACGGACAGGGGAGTGGGTCAGAAGGCCAGGCGTCATACACTCTATGGGATCACTCCTGTCATCTCCAAAAAGAGAAAGACAGAAGACATAACGCAGTGTTGTCTCCCTGTAATTCCCCCACCCCCTTCTGTTCTGTAGCAAGCAGGCAGGAGAGCAAACTCTTTTATACCTGGCTACATTAAGGATTTCTTGGGCTCCTTGATCACTGCAGATGGCGACTGCAGCAACGAAATTAAAAGACACCTGCTTCTTGGGAGGAAAGCAATGGCAAACCTAGGTAGCATCCTAAAGAGCAGAGACATCACTTTGCCAACTAAGGTCAGGAGAGTCAAAGCTATGGTTTTTCCAACAGTGATGTATGGAAATGAGAGCTGGACTATAAAGAAAGCTGGTCACCACAGAATTGATGCTTTTGAGGTGTGGTGCTGGAGGAGAGTCTTGAGAGTCCCCTGGACTGCAAGGAGATCAAACCTATCCATCCTGAAAGAAATCAACCCCAAATGTTCACTGGAAGGACAGATTCTGAAGCTGAGGCTCCAGTACTTTGGCCACCTCATGAGGAGAGAGGAGTCCTTGGAAAAGTCCCTGATGTTGGGAAAGAGTGAAGGCAAAAGGAAAAGAGGATGGCAGAGAATGAAATAGTTGGACGGAGTCATCAATGCAACCAAAATGGATTTCACCAAACTCCGGGAGGCAGTGGAAGATAGGAAGGCCTGGCGAGCTCTGGTCCGTGGGGTCACAAACAGTCAGACACGACAACACCAGTAGAAACTATCTAAATTTCTATGACTTCACTGTTGCTTCAAAAATAAATCACCTGGGTAGAGTTGTCTCTGTACCCCCCATGCCACTGGTGGCGAACCTTCAACACTCCAGACGTTTTGGACCACAACTCCCAGAATTCCAAGCCTAGATTGCCAGTGACCAAGGACTGGGGGAGTTGTGGTCTAAAACATCTGGAGTGTCGAAGGTTCGCCACCCCTGCCCTATGCTATGCCACTACCTTCTCCTTCCCAGGTGAAGGAAGGGAAAGGCAGCACTAGGTCATTGCTACACTTCCTTTGCTGGTATTGTGACATGCACACCGGACGGCCCACACCCATTGGCCAGGGCCTGTCCATGGGACACCCAGCCAATCAGATGGCCAGAGAGAGAGAGAGAAGGAGTGGGTGGGAGGGAACTCAGAGGGATTTCAGACAGGAACCATTGGTTGATCAGCGAAAGAGGAGTCTATAGAGGACAAAGGGATTGGTTCTCAGAGGAAGGAAAGGAGATGGTTGGATTTAGGGGGCTACCACCTGTGAGGCCCTTAGGTTGAATTTAGGTCGTAGTGGTGGTGACTTCTGGGACTTTTCTCTTGTTGGGCCAATAGTACGTCCAGTTATCTCCTAACACTGCTGTTGAAAGAAACACACAGGCACCCTTTATGACACACAGCGGATGCTGAGCTGTCTTCAGAGATGGACAGTTGTTGTAACACACCTAGAAGTTTTATTTTTCTAGCTAAATGAAGGCCATCTTGGATTCAATGGAAACCAAGAAACGTTTGTTTAATTTTTATTTGCATTATAGTTATTGATGAAGTAACTTTCCATGGCTAATAAAAATTTTCTAGGTTCTTTGTCCCGTTTCTAGCTGGTGTACTAGAGCTAAAACTCGGAGCTAACGAGACACATCTTACAATTTTACAAACTCTCACTAGCCTCCGTAGTGGTTCTCTTTTTCTGGGTACTCAAAGCGTGTGCTGAACTTGGATTTTGTATATCCTCCCTGCTGCGTTTCTTAGCATTTTGGAATTTGGTTCGGTATAGTAGCAGCAGCAGTAACAACAACAAGCACTCCAAACTAATGGGATGAAAGCTAAGATTCAAAGAATTAGTGCTAACAGCAAATGTTGACTCTGCCAAGAAAAAGATGAAATGGTCACACCTTATCTGTGACTGTCCAAAGACTGCACAAGCATTATGCATAGTAGTAGTAGTAGTAGTAGTAGTAGTAGTAGTAGTAGTAGTAGTA
>JAHTLZ010000089.1:311714-332662 GCA_023846285.1 Phrynocephalus versicolor | reverse complement strand
TTATTATTATTATTATTATTATTATTATTATTATTATTATTATTATTCGTCGTCATCATCATCATCATCATCATCATCATCATCTCACAAAGACTTTATTAAATGCGGTCCCGAGAGCTAGGTTAGCAAATTGAACGGGGGACTCTTATATGTTTTTCCCAGGGGTTCATGCTGGACAATAATAGGAACCTGCATTTAATCCAATTAGCCCCTTTTCCATTTCTCTCAGTGAGATCTCAACAGAGGTTCCGTTTTGTAGAAGTCAAAGGCACCCATGAACCCCATGTGCTGCCGTCGCAAAGTCTAGTGCAAAAAAAAAAAAAATGTCCAGTTCACAGTGGAACAAAACCACATACTTCCACCCCTTGGGAGAAAGAGCACTCCTTCTAGAAAGGGGCTAAGTGCCTGGTCGAGGTCAACGCTGGAGCTTGGAATTTGATAACTCGATGCTACGTTTATTTACATTCTTCATTCCGAACACTTCTCGTCTGGGTTGGTCCCAGATCCTGACTTTTAACAGAAATGAAGTATATTTAAGTTTAAAGTAGATTCACACATCCATCCACCACCACCCCCTTTCTGGTGTTCCTTCCCTGGAGAGACTCACCAGGTGGGGGTTCAGCATTCTCATCCTTTAGCTGTTAAGCCAAGGCTGTGTTTATCCTCTTGAGCCTTTTAAAGGCCTGAGCTGGTCTGCTGTTTTATCACGAATCTTGATTGCTTTATGGATCTAGGTTTTTTTTTTCTTGTCCTTTTTACCATTTGCAAACTTCCCTGGGAATCTTCATCCTTGAGAGCCCAGCATTCATTTATTTTATGGTATTTCTCTACCGCCCTCCATCCAGTGACTCCCAGAGTGATGCTCAATAGACTCATTCAATAAAACTGTAAAAGGAAAAAAATGCACAGTAAATTCCGACCGAACCAAATGCAAACAACACGCAAAAAAACAAACAAACCCAAAACCCTGTAGGATAGAAGAAGCAGGTTTAAAAGAAATGGGGGTGGGGGTGGGGAGTCAGAACTCGTCATGACTTCAAAAGCCTGGTAAAATAAAATAAAAATGGCTTTTTCACTGCGGCTGCTGTTGCTTCCTGTTTCCTAGCGTGTACACACACACACACACACACACACACACCTTGAATTGCTGCAATCCGGAACTGGGGAGCTGTGGCTTTCCACATCTTATCTGACTACAACTCCCATTGACCCCAGTCAAGCCATCTGGAGTCGTACCAACCAGAGGCCTGCGTTTGGCCTACCTCAATATAAACCCTTTTAAAAAAAAAAAAACTTAATATACATCCATCACAATGATACAGTATATAGAAGGCTTCCTTGGGTTCCCAGACAGATAGACTGCTCAAGTCTCTGGAGGTTCCATCCGGTGATCTTTGCCCCACCTGCTCGAAACGTTCCTTATTTTGGGAGGGCAACTGAGACTCCTCTCCCTGGTAGGACCTTGAGGAGGGAGTGTGGAGAAAAAGCACACCAGTAACACACCCCCACTCTTACTTCCCTCTCCTTTGGAAACCCCAAGGTCTCCCCAGGAGTGATCGAGTACATACCTAGCCCCGTGGACGAAGAGGTCAAGGTTGCAGTTATCCGTGACACCCTCCGGTTGGTGGATCCCCACCGGAAGAAAAGGCAGGAGGAACAGGTTCTGTAAGTATGTTTTGATTTCTCTCGATTTAAAGTGTTCTGCTTATATTACCGCCACATACCACTTCAAGTAGTCTCTGGGCAGTTTACAGTTTTAATTACAGCATGCAGGCTACACATTGCCCCCCCTCACAACCAGCAAGCTGGGTACTCATTTTACTGACCTCAGAAGGATGGAAGGTTGAGTGAACCTCGAGCCTGCTACTTGGGAAATGAGTTCCCCGCTCACAGGGGGTAAGGCAGGGGTGCCCAAACTTTGGCCCTCCAGATGTTTTGGACCACAACTCCCAGGATTCCAAGCCTAGATTGCCAATGACAAAGGACTGTGGGAGTTGTGGCCTAAAACATCTGGAGGGCTGAAGTTTGGACACCATTGGGGTAAGGGGTAGCCCACATAATTACTTGTAAACCGTCCAGAGAGTGCTATGGGGTGGTAGATAAGTGGCACGCATAGCTTTACTTTGCTGATTCAATTATTTATTTATTAGTTTATTTATATTTTTATATGTATATACCGCCGGATTTTTCCCAAAAGGGAACTCAAATTATTCAAATTATTTCGCCGCGGACGCTCGCGGCGGATGGGGTCCGTTTTCGCATGAGAAACCCATCGCGTCTGGCCCTCTGGCTTCAGCCTCGCCGTAGAGATTTAATTACCATCCTGCTCCCCTCGTTTTCTGCCATTCCCCCCCCGCCGCACCCCCCCCCAGTTCTTCGAGCCATCACCTTGCCGTGTTTTCATTTTAATAGCTCCCTCCAATATTAGATCCGAGAGGCTTTGCAATTTGCACTTTCTGTTCTACATATTTTCGATTCCCAGACATCATCTCCGGCTCTTTAAAATCCCAGCAGTAGCGGATTTGCATTGACGTTCGGAATGAAAGCCACACGGAGGGACAGACAGGCGGGGGGGGGCAACGGGCGGCGGGGGCGGGCAGTGATGAATTGCTTATCTCATCCCGGCTGAAATGCATGGAAATTGCATGTTAAAATTGGTCCCTTGTTTGGAGAGAATAAATATGGCCTTTCAAGAGAAACCCCCCCTCTCTTTCTGCAATGTAGTGGCAGGAAACAGCAATTGGATCAAACCCAAACCCCATCCAGAGTGAATTTCCTGGAAACAAAGTCAAAATTGCGACTCTCTCTCTCTCTCTTTCTCTCTCTCTCGGAACATTGCTACGATAAAAGAGTACAAAATTATGCAGGGCACGAGTAAAGTGCATAGAGGGACGCTCTTCTCCCTCTCACACAATACCAGAACTAGGGGACAGCCACTCAAATTGAAGGGTGGGATAGTGAGAACAGACCAAATAAAATATTTTTTTTTTATCCAGCGCATGGTTAGTCTGTGGAACTCCCTGCCACAGGAGGTGGTGATGGCATCTGGCCTGGATGCCTTCAAAAGGGCATTGGACAGATTCCTGGAGGAAAAGTCCATCACGGGTGACAAACCATGATAGAGATGTGTGTCATCTCCAGGGTTAAAAACAGGGTTCTTCAAGGACCAGATGCAGGGGAGTGGTATCAGAAGACAGATCTCTAGACTCGTGCGCTCCCGGAGGCATCTGGTGGGGCCACTGTGAGATACAGGAAGCTGGACTAGATGGGCCTTTGGCCTGATCCAGCAGGGCTCTTCTTAGGTTCTTATGCTCTTATGGGTACAAATTACAAAGCGTCTTGCACAAATCATTCATGCCGTACAGATCATACCAGCACAGCAAAATACAAAGGTTACTCCGGCAGCTCCTGTTTCCTCTCCAGTAGACGTGACCCCCCCCCCAAAAAAAACTGGTGGGAAAGTTACCTTTTCAGACTGCAGACCCCAGAATTTTGCTGCCAGCATAGCCAGTGACAAGAAGATGCTGAGAGTGAGGAGGGCAGGAGAGAAAACTCATTATATCCTTGTAATAAGAGAAAGTACTTTTTCACCCAGAGGATCACTGGTCTGTGGAACTCCCTGCCAGAATAAGGGGTGACAGCTGTCAGCCTTGACAGCTTTAAGAAAGGATTGGACAAATTCATGGAGAACAAGGGTATCCTTACGGATGCCTAAGGACAACCTCCGGGCTGGAGAGAGAGGCAGGAACTCTCTCAATGCCGTTTGCAGGGAATCATAAGCAGGTGAAGACATCTGCTTGGGAATACTCTGAATCAAAGGGTGAGCCACTGTGTGAGACAGAATGCTGGACTGGACGGGCTGTGTCCTGTTCCGGCAAGGCTGTTCTTATGTTCTTGTCTTCTCAGTTCCTTCTCAGTCTCCCTAACTAGGCCAGGCAGTGCTTAGCATCAAAAACCAGCCATGAATTAGCACGTGCACAAATTAGCATGTCCAGAATTGGTATCTGTCATGTGCCTAAGCTCGGATGGATTAATTTGTCCGTCACATGCAAAAAAATAGTGACTTTTAAATGCTCCCTGGGATGGAAGTGACAAGCTCCACTTGGAATGGAAGAATCCAAGATTTGGATGGCAGTTACAAGTAGAGATGGGCATGAAACGAACAATTTTTCATTTCCGTTTTCTTTTTTTTGTTTCATTATGCAACGAAAGGACAAACGCATTTTGTCTGTAAAATGAAACGAAACGAACAGAAACACCAGAAATTTTGTCGTGGGTTTCGTTTTCGTTACGGCAATACAGTGAACTGCTTTAAATGCTAAACAAAAAATCACAAAAAATGAAATAAATGGTAACGAAACGGTAACAAAATGAACGAAAACAAAAACGATTTTTTTGCAAAAATTCACGAAAAACGGAAACGAAACGAAACGGACCCCCTAAACGACAAACGACAAACGAAACACCATTTTTTAATTATTCGTGCCCATCTCTAGTTAGAAGTATTTGTTTGTTTGTTTGTTTGTTGTATTTTTATACCGCCCATCTTCCGGACGGAACTCTGGGCAGTTTACAATTGAAATAAAACCAACAATATATAACAAATACAGAAAAAAAGCGAGAGAGAACTAGTAAAATAAGGAGGGGGAGACCCTCCACAAGAGGAGATGCAGGCAGCAAAAAAAGAGAGGAAAGGAATTAGGTAAAAAGTATCCCCTGCTGACCTTAAAATAGACCCCAAATATTGAGGGTGTGTGTGGGGTGTTGGTTGTCAGTGCAGCCTGAGAGTGGCTGATCCTGGCGGCTGGATCTGATCGGAAAGCGGCCGGGAGGGGAAGGAATGAACTGGGATCTTTGGAACTCAGGATAGCAGGATGTTGACGGCACCATTTCGAGGCAGTCTCCTCTTCTACCGATTTCCCCCAAGCACTAAAAGCACCGTCATCTCGGTGGATGTTGCGAGCAGCAGGTGCACCATCACCTGACAGTAAAGCTTCCAGCTCGCAAGACGAAGGATGATCTGCCGGTTATTAGCCCCTCAATTAAAACAAAGGAACTGTCAACATGAAAGGAAGCCTTTTTTTTTTAAAAAAAAAGACACCTAAAGCATCTCACTGCGTGGGAGGGAGGAAAAATATTAATAGCTCAGAGAAGTACTCTATCATCTTTTATAGAGGCGTGATATTGCTCTCTTGTGATGTTCATCTTTTGCATGGTGTTAATAAAAGTCTTACTTGGATCACCCTCTCTGCGAGCACCTGGGATTGGAGTTCTAAATGAGGAATGGATGTGTATGCAAAGTTAAGCAGCTGCCAATTTGTCATGCAAGGTCCGAGGTCAGTGTTGGCGAACCTATGGCACAGGTGCCAAAGTTGGCACTCTGAGCCCTTTCTGTGGGCACCCAACATCACCCCTTTACAGCCACCTGTATTCAGGTTAAATTGCTAAATTGGAACTTTGCAAATTGCTAAATTAGAACTTCTTCTTCTTCTTCTTCTTCTTCTTCTTCTTCTTCTTCTTCTTCTTCTTCTTCTTCTTCTTCTTCTTCCTCTTCGCCACAAGGCGTTTGCCTGCTGGCCTGGCATTTAATTGGGAACTACGCCCGCCTGCTTTCTGTCGCGTGCGTGCCAAACGGATTGTTGACGATCCTCTCCGTGTCATCCCAGCCTCTTTTCCTGCGGCACTAATGATTTCTGCTTCCCTGTCATGCCGCAAGGAAATAGTTGAGCCCTGCTTTGCTAGCGCTAATTAGCTTGGAGAAAAATTGGGATAAGAGTTCTGTCTCCCCAGTCTCTGCCAGTGATCTTCTCTTTCTGCTCCCCTCCTCCTCGTCCTGAGATGAATTGATCTAAGGCAGGTTAGCAGTGCTAATGAATCAGTCAGTCAGTAAAATCGGCTAAATCCGGTGCCTTGGTGCATTTCTAATTAAAAGCTAGTGCCTGAGTTTGGATGTCCCTCCAAACACCCAGTCACTTTTGCTCAACAGGGTTTCCAAAATGCTGTTGCACTACAGTTCCCATCATCCGTTGGGTTAAAGCATGGCAGCTGTCACTTCGGGGAATTGTTTTCAACGTTAGTTTCCATCACTGATTACTTTACATAGAACTTTGCTCTCCTTTCAACTGCTTGTGTACTCGTGTAGCTTTAGTGTAATGCTGTCCATTAATGCTGTAAGACCGTGGTGATGAGCCTTTGGCACTCCAAATATTTTGGACCACAACTCCCATAGTCCTTTGCCACTGGCAATCTAGGCTCAGAATTCTGGGATTTGTGGTCCAAAACACCACTGCTGTAAGATGTCCTTCAATTTGCTGTTCTCAATACTTGAACCTGTCTTAATTGTACTGGACTGCATATTAGCCCTCATTCTGTAAGCCGCCTTGGGTCCTTTTTCCAAGGAGAAAGGCAGGGTAAAATAAATAAACAGACAGACAGACAGACAGACAGACAGACAGACAGAGATAGATAGATAGATAGATAGATAGATAGATAGATAGATAGATAGATAGATAGATAGATAGATAGATAGATAGATAGATAGATAGATAGATAGGAAAGAAGGAAGACATAGAGAGAGAGAGAGAAGAAAGAAGGAAGGCATAGATAGATAGATAGATAGATAGATAGATAGATAGATAGATAGATAGATAGATAGATAGATAGATAGATAGATAGATAGATAGATAGATAGATACTCTAAAATAGCGTGGTTGAAAGACTTGGGTTGGGAACCAGTGACCTCTCAGTCCCTTGTTAGCAGAGCTCACCTCTTCAGGACCAAGGACAGCTCTCTGGGATGCTTGACGAGGCTCTTATATACTCCCGGGAGAACTCAGATCAGAGAGCCCCCCCCCCACCGAATCTAAAAAGTTGGTGCCTTACTTCGAAAGCTGTGGCCCCCAGAAGGGCTCTTGGGTCATGCCCGATTGTGGAGCCCCCCCCCAAAAAAAAGAGGCTCGCAAGGCAGACGAATGCGTTCAATCTCAGCCATTTCCTCCTGCCTTTGGGAAGGGCTCCTGGAAGTTCTCCGACGTGGACTCGTGTGCCGTTCCCGCCGTCCCAAATGGCAGCCCTGGGGACATGGGTGATGGGCGCTGTAGTCCAACACATCTGGAGAACTCCGCTTGGCGGAAAAGCCCCCTTTTGCCCCCTCCCCCCCCCCCCCCCCCCTTGGGGGGTTTGGGGGGGGGGGGGGGGGACATGAGCCCGAGCCTATGAGTGTTGCGGCCACCTTGAAGGTTTTCTGGAGCCGAGGCACACATTTTGGCATGTTCCTACAACAATGGGCTTTGTTCTGAGTTCTGAGCTCTGAGCTTTGTCCTCCACTTGTTATCAGGCTGGCCAATCAGAGAACTGGCTCCCATTTTGTTTGTTTTGTTTTGTTTTTATTTTTGTTTTTGAGTGGGTGGTGGTTCTTAGCACGTTTCCTCTCTGCTGTGGACGTCTGCGGGCCTTTTCACACGACCCCTAAGATCCGCTGGCCACTTAAATTCGGACCAGAGATCTTGGGGGTTCGTTGCTCTTCCTGCGTCCCCACCCCTCAGCACTTCCTTGCTCCTGTCTGCGTGAGGGGAGGGAGAAAAAAAGAGAGGAAAAAATGCAGGCTCACCTCCGAAGCTGCCCGGTAGCCCCGTCGTCGTCCTGATTCCTTCTCTTAAAGGGGCAGGAGGCAAAAAAAAAAAAAGCAAGGAGAGCCAGGCACTCACCAGATTACATCCGGATCTGGGGATTTTCACCCTCCAAGAGCAGGTACATGAAAAGTGCGCTGGGACGCGCTTAGGTGGACGTGGTCGCACTTAATTTCCTGCAAACTACAGAGCTGGTGGGGAAACAATTGTAAGCTCCGGAGCTGGCAGCCATTTGCGGCGGGGTTTAGGGGTCGTGTACAAATACCTGCGTTGCTCTTTCCCTTTTTCTGCTTAAGGTTCTCTCCAGCACAAAATGAGATCCTTTTAGAAACAGCTTCTTTCCTTTCCTTTCTTCTCCTCTTTCCTTTCCTGTTCAGTGTGTGATATCTGGAGAGGACATGGCCACCTTTCTTAGCTGGCCCAATGCTTTTAATTGCGAGAGGAGAGGAAAGCATTTGAAGTCGGTCCCCTTCTCTCTAGGAACCCGAGATAGAGCCGGTCCTCTTGACGGCTTAACTCTTGAACTGAAGGAGCTCCAGATGACCCAGGCGGTATTTTAAACCTTCAGAGAGTAGAGGGGAGAGAGAGAGAAAGATGAACACAGCAAAACGTATGTTTTACACGACCCCTAAGATCCGCTGGTCCCTTAAATTCGGACCAGAGATCTTGAGGGTTTGTCGCTCTCCCTGCGTTTCCACCCCCTCCGCACTTCCTTGCTTCTGTCTGCATGAGGGGAGGGAGGAAAAAAAAAGGCCTTAAAAAGGGACAAAAGAATAAAGCCTTACCTCCGGAGTGCCGGTGGAAGTTGCTCCGAGCCCCGGTCACTTCCTGGTTCCTCTTAAAGGGGCGGGAGGCAAAAAAAAAACAACCTCAAAAAGAAGCGAGGAGAGCCCGGCACTCTCCGCATCAAAAATTTTCACTCTCCCAGAGCAGGTACTTGAAAGGTGCGCTGGGTCGCGCTTAGGTGGGCGGGGTCACACTTAATTTTCTGTTAGCTCCGGAGCTGGTGGGGAAACATTTTTAAGCTCCGGAGCTGGGAGCCATTTGCAGCGGAGCTTAGGGGTCGTGTATAAACGCCCAAAAGAGACGGAGGTGGCTTCCTTAAATGTTCAACTCTCGAGCTCCTCTTACCCTGTTGAGCTGGACGTCGGCATCCTTCATGTACAAGGTCCCTCCTGCCAAGTCTCAGTCCCTCTCTTTGGCTGATGGGGTAGCCCAGTTACAAAGCTTGCCCCTTCTTCATGCCACCGGTTCCCAGCACTGTCAAGCATACAAAGCCATGGGACCCTCAAAACGGCTGGGGTTTCCCCTGGAGGCGCACCTCGCTGCAAGCTTTCTTTGCTGTGATGCAAAGTACTAGAAGGCAATTTTGTTCTCTGATTGCCTAGCTAAGAGCCGTTGGGTTTGCAAAAGACCCGCTTCTCCCTGGTTGATACAGACCAGTCCAGCTGCTGCAGTTGGGGGCCTTTCTTTATGAGTGGATGAGCGTTGATGAGCTTCTGCACCTCCCTGCTTCTGTCCTGCTGGTTTCTGCCCCAGCTCAGGTATACCACTGCTTAATATGGAAGCTCCATTAAGCCACCAAGCATCATATCTGTCTTCATGAACGCTCCGTCTCTTTCTTCAGCAAACATCCGTGTCAATTCAGCTGCCTCTCCAGATTTTATTACCAGGCTGCTGTTGAGCCTGGCTAGGGATTAGGAGAAAATCCTTTTTCCATTCAGTGCAAATTAACTTCATCATCAGGTAGGAAAGGTAAAGCCGCGTAAACTCACAGCCCTCGAAATTAAAAGTCTTTTTCAAAAACTTGGCTGTTGTTGGTGACGATCAAAGAGATTTTTGCCTGCCCTGTATGTTTTTCAAGAACGGAGCCAGCAAAACGTTTAATAGTTCCGGGGCAAAAGGCACAATTGGAATTGTGGTTAATTTTCTGCTGCCTTCATTCCATCCAATCTCCCCAACCCCCACTGCTATAGCTACTTTTTGAAGCTTTGGTCATGTAACTGCAGCAGAGTCAAAATAACTTTTCATCCTCCCAAGGTACCAGGCATTCCAGTTTTGCTTCTTGCTTAATCCAAGATGTGCTGTTTAACGACCGCGCACCCAACGAGCCATGAGTTAGCAAATCACTCTGCTTAGTGAGCCAGGAGAGGCAGTGGCGCGGCTACCTAGTTTGTTGGCTTTAAAGGTGTCAGCAGCTGTAGAGGGGTTGCATGGTATGGTGGACGGCGTGCATATGCACGTCACAGCTCAGGAACCCTTGTTCACCCTCAGCTGTTGGGCACTAAGCAAGTGGGACCCTATTGGTGCCACTCCGTGGTTGTGAGGCTGTTGGCGCAGGGTTCTCTTTAGTTCAAACATTCCTGTGGTTCCTACCCTGCTCCCAACATTCTGGGTCTGCTTCCTCGGAGTCTTTTTTGACCTGCGAAGATCTTTGGGATTTTCAGAGGCAGGCTGACAACCTTACAGCTGAAAAGTAATGGGGTTGCATTGTGTATTATCAAGGAAAGCAACCTGGTGCAATTAACAAAAGGTTCCCCCCATGCGCAGGGTTCTGTATTATTTCCAAGCCTGCTTTTTGGGTGGCTGAAAAAAAATCTCTTCTCTACCCAGAGCTGCTGGTTTTTTAAAAAACAACAGTGAAAAGATGTGACAAAGGCCTGATTATAAGAACGGCAAATGTTAACTCCCCACTCCTGAGATAAAATATGTCATAAAGTAAGAGAGAGAGAGAGAGAGAGAGAGAGAGACTCCCCCCTTCTCTCCCTCTCTCCCTGTGTGTGTGTGTGTGTGTGTGTGTGTGTGTGTGTGTGTGTGTGATGGTTGGCCCAGGACTTGGCTTAGCCTTGAATTTGGCAGGTGCTGTTGGAGCCGCTGGTATGCCCCCCCCCAGTCTCCCCGCCTGCGACATTCATCGTAAATCTCTGAGCCTTTAATTAACAGTTGAAAATATAACAACCCCCTCCCCCTATTATCAAAAAGATCAAGGCCCCTGAGAAGGAAGGGGATATGTCTCGGGCCAGGTTGGAAATGGAGGCAGTAATCATTAATAAATTAGCCGTCATGTATTAAAAAAAATAAGCAGCCATTTGGATCCCCATAAGCTTTGTTCAAAACTGAAAACCCTTCTCTCACTCCCTTCCTCCCCCCCCCCCCCCCACCCCAAGCTTTTGACCTTTTTTTCCATGGCTGATCTCCGTTGAAAGGAGATGTAGAATTAAAGGAACTGGATGTATCCGGGGTCAGGCATTAGTAGGGAAACGGCAAGCTAGGTGGCACCAGGCAGCCCGGCCTTGCACTTTGATCTCCTGTTCCTTAGATCTGATTCAGAGATCTCCAACCCGGAGGTTGTCCTTAAGCATCCATAAGGATAGCCATGGATCCCCTTGTTCTCCATGAACTTGTCCAGTCCTTTCTTAAAGCTGTCTAGGCTGACAGCGGTCACCACTTCTCCTGGCAGGGACTTCCACAGACCAGGGACCCTCTGAGTGGAAAAGTACTTTCTCTTATTTGTTTGAGATCCAGCACCCAAAAGTATCATGGAGTGCCCCCTAGTTCTAGTGCTGTGCGATAGGGAAAACAGTTTTTCCTTCTCTACTTTGTCCACACCGTGTATGATTTTAAAAACTTCAGTCAGGTCACCTCTTAGGCGCCGTCGTTCAGCCTCTGGCTATGCAGCTAGATGCCTCAACCACTGAGTGATTGAGCAGTTCCCTGTATAATACACTTCTTTTTTTAAAATCAAGGCTCCACCTCCACTTTTCTGCCCTGCCTGTTGCAAAACACTTTCTTCTCGGCCTGAATTCATGCTTGCACCTGGTTTTACTTCAAAGTCCTTGAAATGACTATGAGCCTTTTCACACGACCCCTAAGATCCGCTGGCCACTTAAATTCGGACCAGAGATCTTAGGGGTTTGTCGCTGTTCCTGCGTTCCCACCCCCTCCGCACTCCTGGCTGCTGGCTGCGTGAGGGGAGGGAGAAAAAAAGGAAGAAAAGAATGCCGCTCACCTCCGTTCTGCCGTCCCGGGACTGCATTCAGATCTCTTAAAGGGGCGGGGGGCAAAAAAAGAACAAACAGAAGCAAGGAGAGCCCGGCAGTCACTACGTTATATCCGCATCAGGAATTTTCACCTCCGGAGAGCAGGTACCTGAAAAGTGCACTGGGACTCGTTTAGGTGGAGCTGGTGGGGAAACAATTTTAAGCTCCGGAGCTGGGAGCCATTTGCGGCGGAGTTTAGGGGTCGTGTACAAAAACCCTAAGTTTTTTGTTTTTAATGGCAATGCAATGGTCAGGGGTTAATGAACAGGCTCGATCCTTCCTCTGGGAGATGTTGGGTGGTGGGGAATCATCTTTAGCCCCTTGGTACCATTTTTTTTTTTTACCGTGTTGCTGTTTCAACTTCAGAGCGGATGCGGCTGAACCCACCTGGCAGGAGAAGGACGACTTCCTTGACAAAGGCTGTGCAGAAAAAACGGAGCTGGACTGGAGCGGGACCCCAGAAACGAACATCAACGCCATTTGCCTGAAGCAGGTCTTCCCAAAGTATGCGAAACAGTTCGACTACCTGAGGTTGGTGGACCGGATCGCAGCCCTCTTCATCCGTTTCTTGGGTGTGAAAGGAACCACCCGGTTGGGGCCCACGGCTTTCCGGACATTTATAAGGTGAGGGGTTCAGGAAGAGGGAGAGAGAGAAAAGATCCGGGGTGGAATTCACCTCCTCCTGGAGATGGACTCAGTTTGTCTAAAGGGTGTGGTTTTTCTGCCCCGCAACACTGCAGGCTGTTGCCCTGTTTGGGAATGGGTTGAAGCCTCTTTCCAAAGACTGAGAGCTAAAATACGCTTGCGTTTTATTTTATTTGGCTTCCCTGCCCACTGCTGAAAATCCAGACTGGAACCCCCTTTTAAATCAAAGTATCCTTTGATCTGGATCCCTGCTTTGAGCAAAGAGTTGGACTTGATAGCCTTAGAGGCCCATTCCACCTCGACAATTCTAGAGGTTTGGATCATAGGATTCTCCAGGAGCAATCTCCCAAGTGTGGTTCTGCCCAGCTTTGCCATCTCCTAGTGCAGTGGTGGCGAACCTTCGGCACGCCAGATGTTTTGGACCACAACTCCCACAGCCCTTTGTCATTGGCCATCTAGGCTTGGAATTCTGGGAGTTGTGGTCCAAAACATCTGGAGTGCTGTAGGTTCACCACCACTGTCCTAGTGTGTTTGGTTTACTTGCTGGATGAAACATGTGGCACCCCACCCCACCTCATAGAATCATAGAATCATAGAGTTGGAAGAGACCTCAAGGGCCATCTAGTCCAGCTCCTTGCCATGTGGGAACCCCTTCACAATATTTCCGACAGATGGTCATCCAGCCTCTGCTTAAAAACCTCCAAAGAAGGAGACTCCACCACCCTCCTTTGGGGCAGCATCTTCCACTGCCGAACAGCTCTAACTGTCAGGAAGTTCTTCCTGATGTTCAAATGGAATCTCTTTTCCTGTAGTTTGAAGCCATTGCCCCAAGTCCTAGTCTCTGAAGCCATGGAGAACAAACCTGTTCCCTCCTCAATATGAGTACTCAAGGTACTCATTCCCAGTGCACAGTTTTGGAGCCTTGGGGGATGCCAGAGAAGTGGAGGGACCTGGGAGTTGGCCAGTTTCTTCCCCAATCCCTTGTCACCCCGACTTTCTCTTTTTCATTTGGCCTCTCCCAGGAACAGCAAGATCAGCAACAGCGGATTCAGCATGGCTGCTGCCGATATCCTGTATATCGACATCACCCGAAGAGGAACCGGCCTAGGGGTGGACCAGAGGGATGTGGGTAAGCCCTCTTCTTCTTCTTTTTAAAAAAATCATAATAAAACAGTGATGGTCTCAGAAGCGGGGATAAAAGATGTCTTTACGTGCATTCTCCAAGTTGCTAATGAGGGACCACATGTCTCCATCCTCACAGTGAAATGAGCAACTCCCCCCTCCAAAAACAAACTCGGGTGCTCGGGTGGCTGAATTTCTAGTAGCTGTATTTTAAAAAAAATAGAGCAACCCTCTATAAAGTTTAGTTAGACCACTGGTGAGATTTATTTTATAATGCTCTGTGTCACTGTTTAGTCCTTATTTGTGGACTTCCTTTGTTTCAATGCCATTAAAGGTTTATGGAATGGAATGGAAACAAACAAACCCACAGCTTGACCACTGTGGCAACTCGGTTCGCACCAGTTACTTTTCTGACCCGAAATGCCAGCACCCAAAGGGTCAGCCCAGTAAAGATTATGTTTAATTCCTCCTCTACAGCATCAAATACGAGATTGGTTGATTGGTTGGTTGAAAATCTTTCTACCCCTCCTTTCTCCCCAAAAGGAACCTAGGCGGCTCACATAAATCTAAAACAACCTTTAAAAGCTAAAAACAGTAAGTGGACAATGTTGAGAAAAAAGGAATGAAACAAGAATACAACGATGGTCACTCAGATCAATATTCAAACACATTATTTTACTTTCATTCCTTTCCTGGAGACTGTCCTCCCAGTACAGATAATTCAGGTGGCTTGACAGAACAGGTTTTTAAAAAACGCTGCTACAACACTGACATTCCATTAAGTGCATCGCCGTGTTGAAGCTGCTTCCGCACCAGAAGAGAGACAGCCGGGCCCAGAACTGTCCAACTTTTGAGTTTCATGCGCAGGTGATGATGAAACTGATGACCAGTCTGAGCGCATTTTTTCCACATTTATCCCTTCAGATGAGAGTAACCATCTGGGCTATTGTTAAATTCTGGATTAGGCGCTCGGGTGTGTGTTTGGCTTGCATCACTCATTTGCCGGGGATCAGCAGAATCTGTAGTTTGGGGGATGCTGCGAGCACAGATTTCAAGCATGTGTGGGCATGGTTTATCCCCCCGGTGTCTTTGCTTTGCTGACCTGCAGAGGGTGACAAGAAAAAAAGTTTACTTACGCTGGATGGAAGGTAGCAGAATTGTTTCCTTCTGCTCTCCCTTCTTCCTCTCTGCAATCCGTCCGATATTCTCTGAGCTGCACAAAAAAAGGCATCTATTGTGACTATTTCTTGGGTTCTTTCCCTCAGCTAAATGGCACCTTTGGTTGCCCTGGCCTCAGTGCCATGCCTGGGCGCCCACGCTCCATCTGGCACCACCTGTTATTTCCACTGCCTCTCCATATCTGACGCTCAGAGCGCTCTGCTTTGAAGACTACAGCTGTGCTGGGGCAGGCGAAACGCAGCCTCCACTGTGCTCCTTGGACTACAACTCCCAGAAGGCTTTGCAATGTTGCCTGCCTATTAAAAGTTCTGAAACCACTGTGGTCTCTTTGGAGGCTTGTACGCTTTCCCTTCCCACCCCACATCACAGGGACTGATGGAGGAAGGTCCAGAACCGTCAGCATCTGCGGAGCTGTGATAAACAAGTTGTTTTGGGTTGTTTGGTGGGTTTTTCCGGCAGGCCATTGACTGCCCACCTCGCCGGTGACTCCCAATCTCACAGTTCAAGCAAATTAAGACTTGCGGGGTTTCGGAGGACTCGCATCTCCCGCTCGCCTTTGTAAGCGCGCAAACTGAACCAGCAAAGACAACAGCACGCCTGAGTCTTGAACGGCACCCAGTCCGCATTCACCCTGTGCCGAGCCAGACCTCAAAGGTCATCTTCCTGACAGCCGGCATATTGCAAGAGGGGCTGAACGCCACAGAGATCTTCCGTTAGGCATTAAGTCTGACATTTTAATTGACGAGCAGGTTTCCGGAAAGCTGCCATCACTGGGCACAAGCTGGTCATTGCCTGCAAACTCCTTCTCCTGTTAAAACAGCGTCCAGGTGCAAGTTGGGCCAAGTGGGTGGGAAGAAAAAGCCAATTATTTCTCTCCATTGTGAGAACTTGCTTGGTCCAAAGCAGCCTGAGTGCCATGTTAAAAGCTTTCTTGGCCCAGTGCCTCAGCCCATACCCCCCCCCCCAAAATGTGATGCTCTGCAGGTAGGGTGTGTTACGAACCCCATCATCCCCAGAGCACATGGAACAGAGCACTGGCTCTCTGTTCCCTGGAAGCACCCTGATCCTTGCCAATACAGTAGGACCACTGTATCCACTGATTCATTAACCACTGATTCAGTGATCTACGGTTGGCAGAGGAAAAAAAACTGAATAAATAATGTAGCAGCTTCAAAGCAAGCTACCATCACAAACAGCAGCTGTTTGTGACAGTAGCTTGCTTTATGGCTGCTGTTTTACGACAGTAGCTTGCTTTACAGCTGCTGTTTTACGACAGTAGCTTGCTTTACAGCTGCTTTTTGCGACAATAGTTTGCTTCACAGCTGCTGAATTATTTGCTTAATGCTTTCCTCTGCCAGCTGTGGATAACTGAATCAGTGGTTAATGAATCAGTGGATATGGGGGTACTATTATAAACTGCTCAGAGAGTGCCTTAAAGACTACAGGGTGGTATATAAGCAGCAGGCTTTTTCTTTCCTACCCTACAGTGGGGTTTTTCTCAGAAACCCATGCCTCAGGAGAGTTGCAGATTAAGCCTACCTTTCCACTGACCAATCTTAAAACAAAGCACGCTAAAAGCAAAGCAAAAGCAAAGTGTTCTGCTTATTTACCGCCCAGTACCACTTTAAAAGCCTGATGGTGCTGGAAAAAATCATCTTTTTCCACTGGGTGGCAGCACCTCTGCAGAAGATGCATAAGAGCTATACTGCCTGCTGGGACACTTAGGTGCCACAAGGGGGCGTCGCTAACATCTTCTCCCCTTCTCCTTCCTTTCCAGGGATGGGCTTGCAGGCGTTTGTGGAAGCCATCTGCTTCCTGGCCCAGCGGAGGTACAAGTCCCTCTCGCTGCACGAGCAGGTGGAGCTCCTGATGGACTTCTGCGAGTACAACCTGGCCGCCCTGGATGAGAAGCGCCTGGCCACCGGCCACAGCCGTCCCGTCCCCGAGCGCCGCACGGCGGTGGTCACCTGCCATCAGGACCGGCTGCAGCTCAGCCCTGCTGCTCGCACGCCACCTCAGTACCACCACCACCACCATCACCATCACCACCACCACCACCGTGCCCATAAACTGGTCGATTATCGAAGCCCCCGGACCTGAAGAAGCAGCTGAATTTGGCCGGGGGGTTAAAAAAAGAAGAAGAATTGAGCAGGGAGGTGAAAGGGAGCAAAGGAGCCCTCTCTCACCGGCGGAGTCGTAGTTTTGGAGCGGCATCGCCTGCCTCTGTCGCGGTTCCCGAAAGATAGCTGCCTGGTCAGTGGCTGGCAACTTACTACCTCCGCTCAAAGCCGGAGTGAGTGGAGGAAGGAGGCTCTTTGGGGTTTGGAGCCGGCTAGGAGATGAACCGGCCAGGAAGTCGAGCTGCTTTGCTGAAGAGGAAGCCCTTGACAGAGGGAGTAGGGCACGTCTGAGTCAGGCAGAAAGAAAGCAGCTGCGCTGGTCTTTGGCTTGGGAGTTGGGGCGAGGAGGAATCAGGAGGGGAGGAGGTTGGCAAATCTGAACTAAATTGCTATTTATCTATGGCAGCCGCTTTGTAAGTCCTCGTTCCCTTCTGAAAGACCCCAGAGTTGGGGTCTGGGGAGGGGTTGGGGGGGAAACAGGGGTGCTGTCAGTGCAGGATTTTTCCTTCACCTGCAGGTGGTGTTGGGTTCCCAAAACCTCTGTGCTGATGGACAAGGCAGCCCACTTGAGAAGCCCTTCTCAGCCTGCACACATCGTGCGGAGCTCTGATGTCCACCAGAGAGCGTTGGATGGGGCAAGGCCTCTGATTCCCAGTTCATCCATTCTCTTGTGCACAGTCACCGTTTTGGGGGAGCAGGGTGGATGGGTGGGTGGATGGGTGGGTCGGTGGGCCCTCCTGTGCTTCTGACCGTCCTAAATCAAACAGGGGTGGAGCTGTGTATGAACTCAGGGGCCCTTGCATGCAAGGAAGGAGGGCGGGTTGGGGGTGGGTGGGAATTTCGTTATTTTCAAGGAATAAACTAGTTGTCCACACAAGTGCACTAATTGGGACCTGCATGCGTTAGCTTTCGGAAGCCTGCATGTAGATCTTCCGCAGCCTCCCAACTGCCCCGGTCACCTGCAGGAATGAAAATCAGCTTTCTTTAAAAGCAAAGCGTTCTGCTACTATACCACCCCCATACCACTTCAAGTAGTCTCTGGGTGGTTTAGAGTTTAATTGCAGCCGTGGTGGCCAAACTTTGGCCCTCCAGAAGTTTTGGACCACAACTCCCACAGTCCTTTGTCATTGGCAATACAGGCTTGGAATTCTGGGAGATGTGGTCCAAAACATCTAGAGGGCCGAAGTTTGGCCACTACTGAATTACAGTAATGCCGGCTACACATTGCCCCTCGCCCCCGCCGCGAGCTGGGTACTCATTTTACCGACCTCGGAAAGATGGAAGGCTGAGTCAACCATGAGCCGGCTACCTGGGATTGAACCCCAGGGCATGAGCACAGTTTTACCTGGAGGACAGGCCTTTAACCACTGTGCCACGGGGCTCCTAACATGAAAAGCAGAGGTAGGTGGGGGGAGGGAGAGAGAGAGAAAATTGAGCTGCTAGTTCTCAAGGATGACAAGAACCAATGGGTGGAAGCTCATCAGAGGGACAGCCAACCTGGAAATAAGGAGAAATTTCCTGACAGGGAGAGCCATTAAACCAGCGGTTCTCAACCTGTGGGTCCCCAGATGTTCCTGGACTGCAACTCCCAGGAGCCTCCACCACTCACTGTGCTGGAAGGGGTTTCTAGGAGTTGCAGTCCAAGAACATCTGGGGACCCACCAGTGGGGAACCACTGCATTAAACAGTGGAACAGCTTGCCTCCCCGTGTTGTGGGCGCCCCATTGCTGGAGGTTTTCAAGAAATGATTGGACAGCCGTCTGTCCAGGATGGCATGAGGTCTCCTGCCTTGGATTAGAACACTTTCAAAGTCCCTTCCAACCCTACAATGATTCTATGACGAAGGCACACAAACAAAAGCCGATGGACTCTCAGAAGATATGAGCATGGGCATTTGTGAGGTGGAACAGGGTAAGGGAGAGCTCTGCGCCAGAGATCAGAGGGGGTGAAATGGCCTTCGGTACCAAATATAAAGCTTTGCAATCCCCTCCTCCACAGAACAGAGTCAAATATACTGTAGGGGGAAAAATAACCAGACAATTGAGCTTCTCGATGCATCATTTTATAAACAGGCTGCAGAATTTATTGGGAGATTTTTTTCCCCTCCGGCCTGGGTTAGGGCTTAGGTTTTCTTTTGGCTTAGAAATAGAAAATCGTCCTTGCACCTGGCTCAATCTCACCTTGTTGCAGCAGTCAAGAGATTAGCGGGTGGAGCACCATGCTCTAGGGCAGAGGTGGCGAACTTTCGGCACTCCAGATGTTTTGGCCCACAACTCCCAGAATTCCGAGGCTAGATGGCCAGTGGCAAAGGACTGTAGGAGTTGCGGTCCCAAACATCTAGAGCAGGCATGTCCAAACTTCAGCCCTCCTGATGTTTTGGACCACAACTCCCAGAATTCTAAGCTTAGATTGCCAATGGCAAAGGACTGTGGGAGTTGCTCTCCAAAACATATGGAGGGCCAAAGTTTGGACATGCCTGATCTAGAGTGCCGAAGGTTCGCCACCACCGCTGTAGGGGATCCAAAGATGGATGCAGCCCATGCCTGTCCGGAAGGGTGCAGTCTTGGTCAAAGCTGGCTGCAGAGGCCTCTTGCACTCAGCTGTTTGGGGTGTGTGTGTTATATTTCAAGGAGCTTATTATTTTCTCTGTCAAGGGGAAACGAGCAGCCGGGAGCTTTGGCGCCTGACAAAACAGCCCAAGTGAAAAGAGGGCCATTCACCCTACCCCCACCTCATTTTCTGTTGCAACAAGGTCTTTGAAGATGCCCTCACGTAGTATCAAGCTTCCATCAGTGCAGGCCGAGAGCTGGTATTCGTCTCACCATCAGCAGCATTTAGGAGAAAATAGCTGATGCTCTCTCATCAAGCTTTCTTCCCCAGAGGGGTGTCATGTCCAGATGAGGTGTCACCAGCAGGGGGCAGAGTTGTCAAAGGGTTCATATGAGCTCTTGACTTGCATTATATGGAGAATATGCATACGCAGGTCTCGGACTTTTGAGTTCCGCCTCTTCTTTTCCCCTCCTCGTTTTCAGCTGCATGCAGTGCAGCATCTGGCAGATAAAAATGCATTTTTATTTTCTTATTAATTTTTTTTTATGGCTACTGGAACCGATGCCAGAAACCCTTATTTATTTATTTATTTATTTATTTTTCTGCAGCGCTATTGACTTTCAAAAGGTTCTCCCAGATCTCTGTATTTGCTGCCGTTGGGTCCGTGGCTCTGAACTGATGATTAATCCATTCGCAACAAGGCAAGCTTGACAATTGCCAGCAGAGTCACTCGAGTGACAAGTGTTGGGTTTAAATGAGGTTTACTCGACTAGACAAACCGATTTATATATATATTTTAAAAAAATTAAATCGATTTGTCTTAACAGAGGAACAATATTTGATGAAACAGACTGACACGATTCCCTCCCTGCTCTATGCACAAAATGTCACAGGGAATCGCACGCTTATACGTGAGTGGTGGTCTTTGAGCATTTCCAAAGAGGACTGATTCCGGGAATATTTAATCCATCTATCACAGCTGGTTTGCAGTTTCTGCTTAGACTTGTTAATAACGGAGACGGTTCTGTCACAGTCAAAAGTTTTGTGGGATCAAGTTCTGGGTTTAAAAAGGTAATTACAGGGGCCTGGGTGGGCCGGCGCAGAACCTCCTAGTTTGCCTGCATTGAAAGGAGTCCAACACACTTAATCGTAGCTTCACAATTATTTTTAGCTCATCAGCAATACTGTAAACGCCGTCTTTCTCTCTCTCTCTCTCTCTCTCTCTCTCTCTCTCTCCACTTGGAGGGCTCCCTTGCACGAGTGGATTCTTAATTGAAATCCTTTTTTATACCTTGTTCTTTTGTAGCTGGATTAAGCCAGCGCTGACGGCCACGTAATTTGAATTTAAGCCATTGTGTGTTTTGGAGAACACTTGTTTTTTGTCATGAGAGTAATGGGTTTTTCCAGAGGTTGGGCGTTCAGGCCCTCACTGGGCCTGTCCTTGACATGGAACAGACTTGACAAACCAGGGCGTTCCCTTCGAACTCTCCGGTAAGATTTCACCCCAACTCAAGAGGCATAATATGCCAGATAAGTCCTGTTTATACAACAACAACAACAGCAGCAGCAGCAGCAGCTGTGTGTATGCTCTAACGCCGCTTAGAGTTCTGTCTAGAAGATAAGCGGGATATAAATATAATAAATAAATAAATAAATAAATAAAT
>JAHTLZ010000089.1:286243-305316 GCA_023846285.1 Phrynocephalus versicolor | reverse complement strand
TTCTTTCTTTCTTTCTTTCTTTCTTTCTTTCTTTCTTTCTCTCTCTCTCTCTCTCTCTCTCTCTCTCTCATGTGTACGCAACAATTTTGTGAAATGTTCCTCCCCTCCCCTGCCTCCCTACAAAATAAAACAGCGGGGTGGCCTATTTAAGGGAAACCACTATTCTAGTTGCATGAGAGCTTTATTAGGTAGGGCTTAACCCAATACAGTACATTTCTGTTTGTTTACATTACATGGCCTCTAAAATAGAGAACCCCAGTCCGGAGGTCCCTAAAATGTTACACAAGGCAGTTAAGAGGTCAGGTGCTTTGGAGTTCTCTAGGACTCACTCTTGAGCTGCCTAGATGCTCTAAGCCAGGCATGTCCAAACTTTGGCCCTCCAGATGTTTTGGACCGCAACTCCCACAGTCCTTTGTCATTGGCAATCTAAGCTTAGAATTCTGGGAGGTGGTCCACAACATCAGGAGGGCCAAAGTTTGGACATGCCTGCCCTAAGCACATCCAATCTCGCCTGATTTCAGAAGCTAAGCAGGGTCGGCCCTGGTTAGTACTTGGATGAGAGGCCACCAGGGAATACCAGGCACTTTCGGCGCCTGGAGTAGGAACTGGCAAGCCACTCCAGTCTTCCTGCCAAGAAAACTCCATGGACATGGAGTCACGAAGAGTTGGTCTCCTCTGCTTCTTGTGGGTCAAAGAGAGATGGGGGTGGCTGGATCCAAGCATAGAAGGAAGCAGCAGTCTTGTCTTCCCGCCTGCCCCTTCCTTCCTTCCCTCCCTCTGTCCCTCCCTCTCCTGCCAGCTGTCCATCCCTTTCTGCAAAGTTGCCAGCAACCTTGGAAGAGGCTCATTAAATGCTGGGAAGAATTAGCACCTGTGCCTCATTAACAGCGACATAATTAGCTCCTCGGAGGGCCCAGGAACAGACAGGCTGCTGTGATCAAAATAAAAAGCCAAGGAGACGGGGAGTTTTGCTGGTGGCAAGGAGGCTGCGTGGCCAGGCTTAGCGGGACCAAGAGAGGCACCCTCCTCGGTCAAAAAGTGTCCCACGGTTTCTCTGGCAGGGTGGGGTGGGGTTGCGCGGCTGGTCTGGCTCGTGTCTTGGCCAGAAAGCAGGCACACTCTGGGGCTGCCAGACGGCCTCCCCTGCCTTTTCCTTGGTTGGCAGCTGATCCCAAGATGGGGGGTGGGGGGGGGAGAGGAGAGAAAAGCGGAGTTGCTGTCAAGGTCGCTGGCGGCTTTTAGTTGCCATGTGGCTGCTGAGATCCTTGGCTTGAACGAAACCAGACTCTGCAACCTGAAAGGATGGATTCTGCTACCCGACAAAAAACCTGAAAGCTCACTTGGCATAATTTAGGATGCATCTCCTATTAAAGGGCGGGAAGAGAGAGAGAGAGTGTTACAAGGTAGTCAAGTCTTGCATCGTCGCCCCCTGGCCTTTGCATTCTCTCCTCTGTTTCTGTACACCTCAAAGCTTGAGGGCTAGAAACTTAGTCCCTTTTTTTGTGCAGGGGCAATTGAGACCCTGGCAGTTTGCATTCTGTGCCTTTGCTGGGGCTTTCCACAGGTGTTCCCCCCCCCCCCAATCCTGGTTTCTCAGCAGCCGTATCTGGATCAGTTGTTCTCCTGTTTCCTTCGGTTGTATTTCCATCAGCCAATCAGACTAGACACACACACACACACACACACACACACACACACACACACGAGTACCTAGTTGTTATCTTTTGCTTGTGAATTCTCTCTCCCTTTTTTTTCATCCAAGGAAATTCAAGGATGTTGGAAGGGAGGGAGAACAATTAATCTGTTCTCCTCCCTCCCCCAGGTCCCTTCGCTCACCCGTGCTCTCTAGAATATAATATTAATGTGTTGCCTTTATGTTTAAATTGGACTGTCATTCCTATTTAAGGTGAGCGTTCTTCATAGCATGGCAAGAAGCTACCGGGAAATTTTTTTGGGGGGGGTTGTTTTTCCCCCTTTCCCCCACTGCATCTGGTTTCCAGACACTTGCCCCCCCCTCTTTTTTAATGCAATTAATTGGACACTGTTGTCCCCATTGCTACCAAAGGTGCGACTTCAATCTGGAAAGGTCCACAGGAGGCATCTTTGCAAAAAACAGGGCAGCGGGGTAAGGAATTTGACAAGACTTTGGGGAAACAGCTCCCAACCTGTCAGAAATGTGTTGTTTCTGTATTTTACTTGCCAGAGCCCAGGAGGAGCTCCAAAGACGGGTTTTGGGAGCTGAGGATAAACAAATAAGCAAGCAAAAGCAAACTCTGGAGTGAGACACGCCATTTATGGCTTGGCTTCAGGCGGCAAAATATCCTAGGCAGGCAGTGTGTGAAGCTGCATCCCTCGGTGCCACTTTTTGCCAAGTGGTGGTCGGCCTGGCTGCATCAAACAACGCCGGGAAGCCCGGCTCTGTGCCGGCTCTACCGTTTGGCAGACTGGAGCAGCTGCCGTTCAGATGGCAGGTTTTAAGGAAACATGGGCCGTTTGATTTGTGTTGTTGTATTTTGTGACGCCCGAGGTGGGGAGAATTTTGCAAAGCCTCCTTTGCAAAAACACTTGGGCTGGCTTGGACCCCCCCCCCAACCTCGCCGGAATCCTACTGCTCCTTGTGCCAGGCCTGCATAAACGTGCAAGTAATTAATGAGGTGTCGAGCCCTAATGAAAGGACATCTGACCAGCTGGGTCACTGCGACAGGTCTGGACCTCTCACCAATGAGGCACAACAAGTTTAGCTAATGACGCTAGGATCCTCTTAAATCAGATTTTTTTAAAAACAGAACTCCCTGCCTTGTCCTACAAAACAAGGTAAATCTCTCTCCCGAAGAGTAAATAAATGTGCTCTAGGCAAAGCATGGATAAAATAGCTAAATAAATCTTTAATATTTTCTAATTGCAAATGTACATAAATCCACTGCCATAACATCAACATTATTATCATCATCATCATCATCATCCTTATTCATCTCTCAACATGAACTACTTTCTCTGTACATTATTACAGTTTTGCTTTTCAAAGAGGCTGAATGAGATTCGGAAAACCCTCTCATTTGGCTCCACTTTATTATTATTTTAAACATACTTACAAAAAGTATTATTATTATTTTGCTCAGTTTCCTTTATAAGAGGATATAAAACATGTTTCCCTTTCTTCTTCTTATAACCGTGGGTAATAAAGGAATGACAACTGGGCAAAGCAGATATACAGAAAGAAAAACTCGAGGGACAGAAAGAGAGGTATATATTTTCAGACACAGTGATGCAGATGGCAAGGGACAGGCCCCGACAGGCAGGCGTGGAGGAGCCCAGCCATACAACAGACATAGTTGGGTCAACCTGGGGGACAACTTTGTGTTTGAGGGTGATTTTTTTTAAAAAGAAATTATTTTGTCCTTCCAAAGTGGAAATTTGCAGTGTTTAGTTTTCTTGAGTTTGGTTCAGCCTGAGTCTCACGGAGGGATCCTCTTTTTCCTGTGGACCGCTGGAACTCTGCAACGACCCAAGCCATCAGCTCAGAGCCCATTTTGGGGTGGACGCGCCAGCAACTCAACTGTTTCTCTTGTGAAGCTACAACCAGGTGGTCTGCCCAGGGAGTTTGGGGCATGCAAACCCCATCCTTCTGTGGCATTTGGAAAAGGCAGCCGGGGGGGGGGGGGGGTTGCATGAGAAAGGGCAGTGGTGGTGTGGGGGAGAAAGGTCCTTTGTATACCCAGAGAACACTGATGTTCCATTGTTCTCTGCAGTATTGCTAGCTTGGACCTTTTCAAAATAGATAAAGGGGATTTTTAAAAAATTCCACCACAATGCTTAATGGGAATTAGGAGGACTTGTGATCTTCCTAAGCTTACCTGGCTTGTGACCTCATCAGCAACTTTTGCAAAATCTGACCGAATAGTTTAGACTGCCAGTGGAGATGGATTCAGAGATCAGCCGCACACACACTCCCCTCTGTCTCTGGGGCTTCCATGTCACTCCACAGAGGAGAGCAGGGGATGGGTAGAGGAAACAGGGCTGCCACGCCTTGTCATCTTCGCACACTGCCGTGCAAAAAGGTATAGTGTGGTGTGTAGCCTAGTGTGGGTCTCTCTGCTGGATGGAACAGAGGCTCTGCTCTGGGTGGAAGCGACCTGTATAACTTAGGGGGTGTTTCTTCAAGTCTTTATGTACTTTATGTACGCCTCTCTCCCCACAGGACTTCAGTTCAAGTGTAGGAGAGCCATTGTGTATGTGTGTGTGTCTTTGTGACTAATGGCACCAAGGTGTCACCGTGCAGTCAGGTGAAAGTACCACATAGGGAGCACCCCCTGCCTCTGGGCTTGCAACCTGCTTCTTCAACCCTTTTAAAAACATTCTTTTTAAACAATCGTTGGGTGGGTGGGTGCATCGCAGCACGAGAGGCCAAGGTTGTACCAAATCTTCCCCACTTTTCCTGCCTCATGTTGGCTACCCTGACCAACCTCGGGATCAAGAGCACCACAGGTATGGCTTTGGTTGTCGCTGGTTCATGCTGGCGAGTGGCAGGTCCCTGTCTCTTCTGAGTCTACCAGGTCCTTGTATTTCGGAATAAAATCGGAACAAGCCCCCCAGCCCTCAAATCTCTCCGTCAATTTTTTAGGACACATCTGATTCCAAAGATGGCGTGGTATCAGGACCAGGAACACCCCCCCCCCCAAGTAGCTGCTTTACGTATCAGAACTTGGTCCGTGGATAGCCTTGCTGTTCATGCACTTCCTGGGTCACCGTCAACACCTGACCCAACATCTCTGCCAAAGCAGCCGTACGGTTTGGGTGGAATGCACTTTGTACAGTGGCAGAAAGATGCAAATGTGATGACCAGACACTCAAAAAACACTTTTTTTTTTACAGAAGAGAAGCTGTATGACTTCTATTCATCACTGTCTGTGAATGGTTATTATTGTCATTCTTATAATATTTATAAAAGCTTTACAGATTGTATTACATAACAAGTATGGAGGGGGAAAAATCCCCAGAGAGGAGAAAGAGCAGGCTGCACCCAAGGGACTTACCCTGGGCCCCTTTTGGGAAAACCCGTTCGGAAGGCAGTCGTCACACCACGCAGTAGGCGACAATGCCCAACCACACCCACTGTGCAACAGTGCTAGAAATAAGCAAAGTGAGGCACCAGAAAACAGGCCGAGTGGACCTACCGAGTAACCGACAGGCCCTGCGAGGTTGGCTGTGAATTGGGGTTTGTCTCCTTAAGGCGCTGCGGCCTCCCCACCCCAGCCCCACCCCGAGGACTGGCAGGAAGGCAGCAAGATAAAACCTTGTGCTGGTCCAGGTTTCGTGGCCAGTGGCCGGCTGAATTGGTTTGCCAGCCTTTCACCTTCCAAAGAAAGAACTGGCGGGTTGTGTGGCAAGAGCGCTTTTTTGTTGTTGTCACGGGCCAGCCTATTACAAGGGGACACCCCGTCATCCAAGGAAGAAACCGGGACGCCTTTAGACCCATGGCTGCCCCACAGCAAAAGATGTGTGTGGGGGGGGGAACACTCCTCTGATTCAGCTACATCCGGCAGCAGTCAAGCTGGGTCCGAGCTTTGGTGTGGAGGGACAGAGCGCCATCCCATGCATGGGGAATTAATTCTACATCACCTGCTGACCCAGAGCTCTGGCTGGCGGCTGGCACAGCCCTTGCCAAGGTCCATTAATGCATTGCTCACCCGTTCTTCCCTTGGCGCAAGGAACTTAGATCACCCCCTACCCCCACCCCCAGCCATCACTGTGGGCATATTCTGGGGCAGAGGAGGGAGGCAACCCGGGGAAGAGGGCGGTATAGCAGCAAAGAGGGAATTCTTTTTAACGTTCACTTTCAGGGTCGCCTGTGGTCCTGCACCCATTCCAAAACAGCATGATTGTCTGAGAGGTCCGGATCTGTCCGTCTCCTGGCACGTAATGCTGGCTTTCAGCTTTGTGTGGGTGGCTTTTTTTTTTTTGTTATTAGTTATACTGGAAATCACACCTCCATAGCCAGGAAGGTGGTGAAGATTGGAGGGGGAAGGAAATTTATTTTCATCACTGTTTGCATTCGGGGCGGGGCGGGGCGGGTGCAGTACGAAACCACGGGTTTGTGCGAGGAACCAGGCAGCTTGAAACGAGAACACACACACACTCTCTGAGAACTTTTCGGGTCACGTAAGACAGGCGGCGGTTCCGGTTCTTTTCTGTGGCTGTCCCGTATGCTGCCGCAGGGGCGGCCTGCCCAAATGGGTTCTCTTAAGGGGAGGGGGGCGGCGAGAGCACCCTGTCCTCCTATGCTGCTCCTCACTGACGGCGTTCGGAAAGACGCCCCCCCCCCCAAGGCAAACTACTCACCCACCCACCCGCTGGCTAGAGGTTAGTGACGCACCCCTGGCCACTGTGCCGCTGGCCCCCTTTGGCTACCGAGGGCGCGGATCGGCATCTTACGGCTTCCCAGTGTTCCTGAAAAGGGAAGACACCTTTTGGAGGCTGTGTTCCTTGTCCGTTAGTCCCTTTTTTTGAGGCCTTCGGGGTGGTTAGCTTCCCACGCAGCACCCACTCCCAATTAAAAGAGGATAGAGAGTACTCCAGAAAGTGGAACGCTTTTGGTTTTTGACTGTTTTTTTTATTCCTAACGCATACTGTGAAAGAAAAGAGATAGGCGTTACCAATCTTCATGCTTCTGGGTAGGAAGATAATTTATATATATATATTTCCTCTTCTCTCTCTCTCTCTCTCTGTTCCTCCTTTCTGTTTAGCAGCAAATACCGCAGACGGTGCGAAGACCCAACACACCCTTTCTGTTTGTAAACCACCAGTGGGCTTAAGCTAGATGGCAAGGGTGCGGGTTTGCAGAGGGGACGCTGCTAAGCTGGAAGCAGCAGATGGGACCGGGGGGGTCTCCACTTGGCCTAAAGGTGACGGGCCTGGGCTTGAATCGGAGATGGCCTGCATGCAAAATAGGCCTCCCACTTACGTCACACCTCCTCCATATCCCTCAGAAAGGGAAGCTATATTTTTATCCCCGCCACCCCACCAAAGGTGCCCTCATGCGTTCTCTCCCCGTCTGTCTTTTTTCATGCAGGCCGAGAGACTCGGGTGTTGTCTGCCTGGGATACCCAACACCACCATTTCACATGGGTTTCTTTTAAGTGGGAGATATTGCGGAGCCCCCCCACCCCAAGAGAAGCCGATCCAACCTCTCTTCTGCCCTGCGACATAATCCTTCCGCCTCCTTTTGTTCCGTAGGTATCTGTGGATACTAGCAAGGGCCTGACACCTTGTTTGTTTCTATGCTCTGGGGCATATCTATCTTGGCGAAAACAGACAGTGTGTCCCCCAGAGAGGAAGAGGAAGAAAGGGAATGGTTTTTTTAAAAAAAACCTCTCTAGCGACCCATCTTGATCTGAGGGAAATGGCTGGATTGGGGCCTACAACTGGGAGAGAGGACACATCCCAAATCGGAGGCGACAGCAGGCTTGGGAGAACAGAACTGGTTTCGGACAGCGGAACACCAGCTCTGGAGAGAACAACCCAGAGAAGCCAAGTGGGGGGCGCAGACAATGATATAGCCAATGAAGATGCTGGGGCCAGAGGTCGTCACAGGCAGGGAGGGAGGAGAGCAGGAGGAAGAGGAGGCACTGGTTTTTGGAAACGTTGTGGCAGCAGCCCTGCGAAGCTCGTTCCTTGGCTGCCAGCATTTCCAGCTTCTGTGACATGTCCTCCCGAGCGCTACACGGGAAAAGCTCCTCCTTCCTTTGTGCTGCTCTTGCATCGGTTTAGTGTTAAGTGGCTGCCGTTCGGTCTCACACACGCCCCGCCGCCAACAGCCGCCATATCCCATCCTGTGGACCCATCAAGGTTTCTGTGTTTCCAGTTTGACGAGCCAACTTGCTGAAGAGAACTGTGTGTGTGTGTGTGTGTGTCTTGTCTCCACTCCACACCACACATGGGGGATGACCTGGGAGAACACGGACCCCCTCCTCCTGTGTGGCTCGCCCCTCCTGCCAGTGCCGACGCCACCGCTGCTGAGCAGGCTTTCTCTCTCTCTCCTTCTCTCTCTCCTTCCCCTCTCTCTCTCTTCCTCTCTCTCTCTCTCTCTCTCTTTTTCCTTCCTTCTCTGCAGCAGCCACTCCCGGCCGGCTAGCAGTTGCTGCTGTTCCGGAATTCGCCGTTCTCTGTAATCTGCAATTTAGTTGGGTTTGTAGGGGAGATCCCATTACGGGTCTGTGTGCTGTACCTCTCTTTCAGCTGCGTGAGGGCGCTCATGAGCCGGGCATTGGCTGCGTCCAAGGAGGCGATGCGCTTCTCCTGCAGAGGGAAAAGAAAACAACGGGTTGGGACCCAGGACTTGGGACACCTGCCAGAACCGGCAGCTTTGTGCAACAGTTAGAGCTGTTCGGCAGTGGAATATGCTGCCACGGAGGGTGGTGGAGTCTCCTTCTTTGGAGGTTTTTAAAGCAAAGCAAAAGCAAAGTGTTCTGCTTATATACCGCCCCATACTACTACAAGTAGTCTCTGGGTGGTTTACAATTTTAATTACAGAGTGCAGGCTACACATTGCCCCCCCCCCAGCAAGCTGGGTACTCATTTTACCGACCTCGGAAGGATGGAAGGCTGAGTGAACCTTGAGCCTGCTACCGGGGATTGAACCCAGGTCGTGAGCACAGTTTTACCTGCAATACAGGCATTTAACTACTGCGCCACGAGGCAGAGGCTGGATGGCCATCTGTCGGAAATAGTGTGATGGGGTTCCTGCATGGCAGGGGATTGAACTAGATGGCCCTTGAGGTCTCTTCCAACTCTATGATTCTATGATTCTATGATCTGTGCCAGCAGCCGGTGCATCTGGGTGTGTGAGCTTGTGCATGTGTATGTGTGCAGGCATGTACAAAGGGATATACACAAATGCAGCAGGCATTGTCTTTTTGCAGACAAAAGAAAATATTTTTTCACCCAGCGCGTTGTTAGTCTGTGGAACTCCCTGCCACAGGATGTGGTGATGGCATCTGGCCTGGATGCCTTCAAAAAGGGATTGGAGAGATTCCTGGAGGAAAAGTCCATCACAGGTTGCAAAACATGTTGGAGATGTGTAATCTCCAGGCTTAACACCGGGGTACTTCAAGGGCCAGAGGCAGGGGAGTGGCATCAGGAGACAGAGATCTAGTCTTGTGCACTCCTGGAGGCATCTGGTGGGGCCACTGTGAGATCCAGGAAGCTGGACTAGATGGGCCTTTGGCCTGATCCAGCAGGGCTCTTCTTAGGTTCTTATGTTCTTATGCTAGAATTATCTCCTATCTCTTATTTGGAGGTGAACTCCCTTGAACTGTGTTCCATTTATTTAGCATAGCACCACCCTGCAACAAGAATACAATCTGCAATTCTTCCAAAGATCTGACAGCAACGTTCAGCACCCCTTGATCCCACCCAGAACAAGGAGGATGCGGAAGAAGGGCGGTAGGATGAGACTGCGCCAAACGAAGGCCGCCCTGCCCTGGGAATGGGTGCCTCTGCCTCCCTTGCCTCCCGCCCCCCCACCCCCCACCCTGCTCGCAATGCACTGTGCAGCTGGAAACGCCTGCTCCCTCTTTGCCTGGGTCAGAACCTGCTTCCCAGCTGCACTCTGATTAAGATTTCTCAGTGACTTGTCTGATTTTTTCGATATTGAATAGCGCCCAGAGACTAATTAGCGGATCAGCCAACCGGGGCCTTTGCCTAGGCTAGCAACTTCTCTGATTGCCTGCTAATGACAGCCGAGCCGCAGAGGACGGCCACCTCTTCGAAATTAGAAGCAAAGCAAATCCCTGGAGCGCCTCGGATAACTTCCCCCCTGCTCTCTCTCTCTCTCTCTCTCTCTCTCTCTCTCCACTGCTTGCTTTAACCTCTTTGAGGAGAAGGTTGCAAGGTCTGAGTCAGACCTTGCGGCTTCTTGTATGTGTGTGTGTGTGTGTGTGTGTGTGTGTGTGTATCACACCCAAAAGGCTTCAGCTGCTCCTTTAATGGGGAGAGGCTCAGCGGTTACTCGGTGGCAGAGGCGTAGGGCCAAGATTTAAGATGTTGGCAACCAAAGGGAGACAGCTCCGAAAGAAGCACCGAGGGGCCATGGCTCAAAAAACCTGATCACCAGCACATCAGAACCCACGGGTCTAAATGAGGAAGGCATCTTCCCTTGTTATTTCCATCCTCATTCTCTCTCTAACCGCCCCCCCCACCCCCGCACCACTCCAACGGTGCCTTCCTGATGGACAGATGACCCCGAAGAAAGACAAAGCGGGGGAAAGGGAAAAGGTCCCATGGCATCCCTGTGTGTTCGGCATATCTAATAGTCCTGCAGCCTAAGAAATTTGGAGGACAGATTGTTCTCCCCCCACCCACGCCCCAAGCAAAGGAGCCTCATCAAACCTGAAAACCTTTAGGATCAGGACTGGAAAAAATGTGGTCCTCCCAATGTTGAAATAAGCCCCCCCCCCATTTTCATCCCTCATCCAGCACTGGGGCTCATGGGACAGGTAGTCCAACCCTGTCGGGAAGGCTGCACACTATCCCAGTGTTGGCGAACCTATGGCACGGGTGCCAAAGGTGGCCCTCGGAGCCCTTTCTGTGGTCACCGGGCATTGCCCTTCCACAGCCAACTGGGTCCAGGTTAAAATTGCTGTATTGGCACTTTGAGAAAAAATAGTGGGCGCTGAATCGCAGTTTGGGCCCTCGCTCTCTAAAAGGGTTCGCCAACACTGCTCTATCCCAATTCTGAACTGCCTAAATTTGTTCTCTTCAGTGCCTCTGCTGGGTTTTGCTCTCTCTGGATGTCCTAATCCCCCCCTCTGTGTGTGTGTGTGTGTATATCTATATCTATATCTATATCTATATCTATATATGTGTGTGTGTGTGTGTGTGTGTGTGTGTGTGTGTGTGTGTGAGAGAGAGAGAGAGAGAGAGAGAGAGAGAGAGAGGTGCACCCATCCCCCCATCCAGGTTTGCCCACCTGTGCGTCTATGATCTTCTGCTTTGAATCCACGGCGGCCTGCATTTCCGCATGGTCCTTTTTCAGTTCTTCTTCCACTGACATCAGCCTTTGGTTGGGGGGAGAGATACAAGGCAGGAATTTAAGCTTAGGGTTTAATTCGTTTCCCACCACTTCCACCTCTCCTCACCCAACGGTGCTGATTCATGTTGATGGATGACAGGGCCCCCTGCCTCTTTCCTCTAGCAAAAAAGTCTGGCTCCCGGTCTGGAGCAAGAGGTTAGACTAAGAGAAGCCAGAAAATATTTCAGGATGAAAAGATTTCTAGCAATGAGTCACTCCCCGGGAGAGAGGAGTCCAATGGAAAGCCCTACAGGCCTAGCTCAAGGAACACAGGGGTCACTAGGACAGATGCATCAAAACTTTTGTTTTTAAAAGAATGCACCCTGTGATTTGTTGCAATGTTGGAAAACCAATTCACCCTCATGACTTATTACAGTATAAATAACCTGTGTCTCTGTTACCTGTTGTGTCACTTGTTTTTTCTCTCTCTGGCTACTAAAGACTTAACGACCTTAAGATTAGTAAGGTATCAGCCCCCCCAGGCCCTGTCCCATCATCCTCAGAGTGCCGTAAACAGTTTTAAAACAGCTTGCTGAAGGGCCTCTCAAGAAAATCTATTTGCAATTTAATTGGAAAACACTGAGCAAATGACACCAATCATGTAGCTTCCCTCCCACACAGGTTGCCTCTGAGTTATAACCTCACTGTGCTTCACCCCCCTTCTTTTTTTAAAATAGCGCACCGCCATGTTTTAGTACAGAAGTACTTCGAGCCATACAAGTTGCTACTCCATCCAATTTCTCCTTGCCTGGCAAAAACAAGCAAGGCACTCAGGTTTTCTTTCGGGTGAGAACCATAGCTTGAAAATTATTATTATTTTTAAAGCAACCATCATGATCATTACGATTTTAAAAGCAATGGGTTGTTGCTACCCATTTAAACAGTAACCCCCACCCCCGCATTACATATTGACCTGCATCTCTTATTACTGCTGTATTTTTATGCCTATAAGACACCCCCATGTATAAGACGACCCCCGATTTTCCAGCCTGAAATAACAGTTCCTCTACTGTGTGGTTCTGTCATTGGCTTAATTCTGTGTATAAGAAGACCCTGATTTTTTTAGTCTATAACAGTTTTAGTTTTTGAAAAAAAGTCTTATACATGGAAAAATACAGCATTTTGCTTAAACAAACCTTAAGGATCGATAACAGAATAGCACAAAACTGCAACAACAACAACAAAACACCCTACCTTCTCAACACAGCCCTTAAATAGCCCTTTTAAAAAAAGAGAATTTACAAAGTAACTTGTTCAGGCTACAAAGTATCTTCTCTCTCTTCCCCTATTATCATGTTACTTTTAGGATACAGCTCTTCCACTGCTTAGTAACTCAATAAAAACAGCAACAAAACAACCAGGAATCTGTGACTTGTAACCCACTCTTTCCAAAGCAGCGTCCAAGACTAGAAACTCAGGGGCACAGCTCTGTACCCAAAAGCGGGCAGGGTGGCCTTGGGCCGGGCCCGGTCCGTTCCCTCACCTGCTGATGATGCCTTTCATCTGCATCTCTTTGTCCTCCTGCTGACGGTGGAGGCGCCCCTCGCTCTCTTCCAGGCGGGCCTGATACTCCAGCATCAGCTTCTGGGTGTTCTCCTCCTGGCACTTGAACCGGGCTTCGTACTCCTCCAGTTTCTTATTGGAGAGCCTCAGCTTGTCCTGGAGGACTGCAATGTCCTGCTGATACTGCTGCTGGGGTGGGGGGTGGGGGGTCAGGGAGGGGGAGAGAAGCGAAGGGCAACGGTTGTCATAGGTGGCCTCGCACCCCACCCTTCGGCACCTCTACGCCACCCCCCTACCTCTACCAAGCAGCCCGGTCTGCCTCGGTCAGCCCCTTGGTGGTGGTGGTGGACCCGTCCTCTGGGCCAGCTTTTTCGGGGAGGGCCATCCTCCAAAGGGAGGCCTGATGCCCCCCCACTCCCTGAGAAGTGTGGTCGTTAAGGAGGATTACATGCACGGCGCGGATGGAACAACCTCCGGGAGCAGAACTAATCAGATGCGAGGAAGAGAGAAAGCAAGGTCCGGCTGCTGTTATTTGCGTGTAAAGGAATAGATGGATTTGGAGTTTGGGGGCTGGAAAATTCGGGCATGGGGTCCTTGAGGTTCTGCGGTTGGCAGCATTTAGCTGGCTACCAAACAGAGAGCAACACAGGCTGTGATGGAGAAAGGGGCAAGGGAGACCTCCCCCCCCCCCGAGGAACAGTGGTATGGGCCGTCCTGTTCTTGCACCTGAAACAAATCCACCCACATTTAAGGTGGTTTCAACCCAGGTGAAGGTATGGAAGGTATCCTCCCCCCCCCAGGCCCTGTCCCATCATCCTCAGAGCCAGCCTGTCTTTTTCTCAGCTCCCCATGAGAGAAGGCGGCCTTGACACTTTAAAGCAGCCACTGCTCTGAAAAACGCAGGTGAGCCCGGCGTTTGGCTGGCTGATGTTAATTTCAGGAGCCACGCAGGTTTGAGGGGAGAGGTGGTTTTCGTGGACTGCAGCCCCACCACTTTGACAGATGACGGCACACGCTCTGTCTGCCTGGGCAGGGATGAGGGTGTTCCACCTCTTGCAGGCCTGCCCAAAGTCCGGCCCTGGGGCCAAATCCGGCCCGTCAGGCCATTCTGACTGGCCCACGGCTGGCTGGCCCGCCCCTCCCTCCCCCTCCTTCACCCCATGTTTTTTTTTAATCTTCCGCCAACACTGACACCACCGGGAAGCTTGAGGGGCTGGACGGGCGGGCAAGGGGGTGGGCCACCACCACCAGCACCGCCAGGAAGCTTGTGGGGCTGGGTGCATGCAAGGGGGGCGGGCCACCGCCACCGGCATCACCGGGAACCTTGTGAAGCTAGGTGCCTGCCTTCCTTCCTGCGGGTGGGGTTGCAAGGGTTCAGTGGGTGGGGCTTGCAGTGGGGTGGCAGGGTCAGGAAGCAACCGGCCCCTGACACATTCTCAGCCGCCAAATCTGGCCCTCCTTACAAAAAGTTTGGGCACCCCTGGTCCTCTTGCCAGTGCTCCTGGCCCACATAAGCTTTTTGTGGCCTTGAAGGTACCACAAGGTGGGTGGAGGTGGAGGTGGTCCTAGGATGAGATGAGGGGAAATAGAGCCAGGGCTTTGAGCGGAGGACCAAGCTTGCACGCAGAGCCCAAGGTGGTCAAGTCAGGGAAGGGGAACCTGCCACCGGCCGTAGGAAAACCACCTCCAGCTCAGTTGCTCTGGTTCAGGTCTGACTCCAGGAGGGTGTCGTGGGCATGGGTGGTGGGGAAAGGCTGATGGCTCAGAGCCCCCTTGAATGCCAGCAACAGAATGATGATGGTGGAATTAAAAAAGGGGGAGTGCGTAGATGTGTGCGCGGAAATGCCAGACACGGAAATGTGACGACACAGCAGCAGCTGCCTTTTGCTAGCCTGCTGGACAGCTTGCTCCCTTCTGTGGCTTGGTGGTGGTGGTGGTGGTGGTGGGATCCTGTCTAGGTGGCTTGTGTGTCCCATCCAAACCTCCTGCAGGTCTGATGCACCGTCTGTGTTCCTCCTGCCTGTGTGGAGCTTTGAACCCGACCTCCCAGCCAACCGCGAGTCTGGTCAAGTCCTAAGATGTGAAGCAGCAGGGAGACCAGTGCTGTTTCCGAAAGACTACCACCTCTCTCTCTCTCTCGCTCTCTCTTTCTCTCTCTCTTTCCCCCGGAGAGGCGGCGGCCACTTTCCCCTTCCGGCGTTACCTTTTCCCCAAGGCTGAACTCCTCTTTACTCCGGGCCTTATCCCTGTGTTTTGGCTCGGGGTCATTGCCTTCCTCTTCTAAAAACTGCGTGTTCATATTCAAAAGCCAAGCGGCCGTGCGGTCCAAGGCATTGGGGTTCACAGGTGAAGGGGCCTAGAACATGAAACACACAAGCAGAGCGGAAAAGAAGAGGGACGAGGAGATTGGCGGGGGGGGGGGCAGAGAGAAGAAGGGAAGCGGAAACCAGAATGGAGATGAAGTGGCAGTGAGAGAGAGGGACCCCACACACCCAACGGTTGGGCCCTGGGCGTCACCTTTCGCTTCCATTTCCTCCTTTTAGCATTTTACTCCTCTAGACTTCTTTATCCAGACAGCAAACACACTTGAGCTGAAGGCTAGGCAGGGTCCGATTTCTTTCTCCACACTGGTTTTTCTACCAACCCTTGAAATTGTGTCTTTTGATCCAAGATTGAGGCATTTGGCAACCTTTAATGTAGTTTTTTTTTCTTCCTCTGACGCCCCTTGCCAATGATTCTCTCTTATTATTGTATTGTCTTTATCTGGTGTTTTATTGTTCTTTTAATCCTTATTGTTCTTTTAACCCTATATTGTTAACCGCCTGGAGTTCCGTGGAAGACGGGCGGTATAAAAATATAATAAATAAATAAATAAATAAATAAATAAATAAATAAATAAATATAAAAAGCCCACTTTTATGTTTCTCCAAAGCCTGGGGGGAATCAACCACTCTTTCTTTCGGGGTCCTTTTTTTTTTTGTCTCTTAGCCATCTCAGGTGCAACCTGAGACCACCGCTGCCCGGGGAGGAGCAGGGCGTGTTGTCCAAATTGTCTCACGATCTCCCCTCCACCTTGTCGGTTCCCAGATGTCCTTGGACTGCAACTCCCGGAAATCTTGGCCAGCATAGCTAGTGGTTGAAGGCTTGGGGAAGTTATAGTCCAAGGACACCTGGTGGTGGTGGTGGTGGTGGGGAGAGCAAAGTACAAAGGTTGGGGACCATCGGTCTGCCAGGTGCCATGCTGGGAAGTGCGGCAGAAGTGGGTCAAGTGCCCTAGTGTTTCTTTTCAGGGCAAACCTGGGACTCCACAGAGAGTCCTGGGAGGGCTCGTGGAGTGAGCAGGGAAGAGAGAAGCCAGTGGGTCTGGGGTGGCTTTGAGGCGGAGATCCCTTAGTTGCCCTGGTCGATACAGCCAAAGAGAACCCACTGCAAAGCAAAGTGTTCTGCTTATATACCGCCCCATACCACTTTAAGTAGTCTCTGGGCGGTTTACAATTTTAATTACAGTAATGCAGGCTACACAATGCCCCCCCCCGCAAGCTGGGTACTCATTTTACCGACCTCGGAAGGATGGAAGGCTGAGTGAACCTTGAGCCTGCTACCTGGGATTGAACCCCCAGGTCGTGAGCACAGATTTACCTGCAGGACAGGCATTTAACCACTGCGCCACGAGGCTCAGACGTCCTCTTTCATGTCCCCTGAATTTGTCTTTCCAAAGGCATGCGTGCATGTATCACGCACACCGCTTTCCTCTCCCATCTGGTCTCATCGTCTGAGCCTCCAGGGGTTGCTGGAACCCATTCCCGTGGGCACCCAGAGTCAGGCTCCAAGAAGGGGCGCTCCCACCACATCTGGAGGCACTCAAGAGTGCCCACCCCACCCCAAGACGGTTTCCCCTAAGCCAGGCATGTCCAAACTTCAGCCCTCCAGATGTTTTGGACCACAACTCCCACAGTCCTTTGCCATTGGAAATACAGGCTTGGAATTCTGGGAGTTGCGGTCCAAAACATCGGGGGGGGGGGTGAAGTTTGGACATGCCTGCCCTAAGCTGCCGCTGATGAGGCGAGAGGGTCGTGGCAACGCTTTAGGCCACCACCGAGGGCTAAACCAGCATTTCCCAACCGGGGGAGCCTGCCTGAGGAGTGGCACTCCGTGTCCACCCGTAAATGGCGGCCACCCTTCAAAGCTGCGTCATGCTTCCAAACAGGCAGATAAAAGTCTTACACGGCCGTGAGGCTCGGGTGTAATTGGCTCTCAAATAACAATTAGCACGGTTTGAAGACGGACAAGCTGCTTCATTATTTATGGTGCTTCCAGCTAATTGTTGGGCAAGGGCGCAGACGAGGGACCACGAGGCGTGACGGCACCGGCCACGGGGGCTGGGGGGGGGGGAGAGGGAAACCCGTCTTGTTTCCGTACCCCGCCCTCACCTCCTTGTTCCGGGAAAGCAACTTTTCTGGATAATAACTCCCGGACTCTCCCAACCAGCATGGAGAGTGAGTATACTGTGCTTTGTCCCGAAAAAAGGTCTTTTTTTAAAAAAACCAAAAAGACTCCGGTCTAGGTCAAACAGGTCTGGCAGGTTTCGGAGCCCTCACGGCAACCTTCAAGATCAGTTTGAGTGAAGATGGCTGGAAGGCAACCCCCCCCCCCCAAAAAAAAGAGAGAGAAAAGCACAGGAGCATCTAAAACTGGTACAAGGTGGCATCTGCTGGCCTCGGTGAGGAAGGCCAACAGAGACCATGCGGGTTGGCCTGTCCCAGAACCGTACTGGACTGGCTGCGGGGCCATGATCCAGTCCCCTCCACTCTGGGTGTCACAAGCCAGAGCAAGATCTCAACTCTCTCTCTCTCTCTCTCTCTCTCTTAGTGGAACGAGCCTCGTCGACTGCCAGGTTTTAGGGCCCAGCAAGCCTGTGAGATGGCACTGGATCCAGCCATGGCATGGGATGGGCGAGCGGGTGCAGATGGACGGTCAAAGCAGCAAGCTGGAGGGGGAGGGCAGAGCAAGGCATGGAGGGACCACCAGTCGCTGCCATGAAGTGGAGACCTAAGAGCAGGGGTGTCCAGACGACTTCGGCCCTCCAGATGTTTTGGACCACAACTCCCCGGATTCCAAGCGTGTATTGCCAATGACCAAAGGCCTGTGGGAGTTGCGGTCCAAAACATCTGGAGGGCCAAAGTTTGGACACCGCTGCCTAAGAGACTGGTTAGGGGGTTTCTCTGAAGAAGCAAGATACTTGGGGGCGGGAGGGGGGAATCTTATCTCTGTGGGTCACCAACCCATTCTCCTCCACTACCCTTCGTTAAATTGGTCCTGGCCTCCCTCACACGCCCACCTCGCTTGAGATCCAGGCTGGCTATGGGGTGGTGGTGGTGGTGGTGGAATCATTCCTCTCCTGCCACTTTTCCCCAAAGGACCCTTCCTGCCTGCCCCACAGGGCCGCAGGCACCCACACCCGCACCCCACTGACCTGCTTGTGCATGGTGCGTTGCTTCATCTCCGGGCTGTCTCCCTTGGAGGAGGAGGACTGCTGACGGAGCCGAGCCCCGCTGCCCGGCCAGTCGGGCGAGGACGAGAGCATGCCCCCGCTGGAGGGGCGCGGGTACTGCATGGTGTTGAGCAAGGAGGGTGGGGTCCGGCCCCGCGTGATGGGAGGAGGGGGCGGGGGCGGAGGGGGCGGCTGGTCTATCCGCCTCTGAGGGCCACCACTGTTCTGCCGGGGCATGGTGGGCTGACCGGCTTTGTCCGTCAGCGAGAGCTGCCGGCGGGCCAGCTCGCCCGCCCGCCGGTTGAAGTCCTCGGTGGCGGCGGCGGCAACCACGGCGGCGCCAGGGTTCCCGAAGGCCAGCTTGGCGGCCGCCGCCAGATCCTCGCTGTTGCTGTGCGAACTCAGGGAGCTGTGGCACTCGGAGCCGGAGTCCGCCAACCCCCGGGGCGAGAGAGGCAGCCCCGCTGCCATCTGGTAGACCGGGTTCTGGAAGGACAAAGGCGCCAGGAGCTGGGGCCGCCCGGGGGCGTTCTCGGCGTTGGGCGTGGTGGGCGTCTGCCCCGCCCGGCGCACGGTGGCCATGGCGGCCGCCATGCTGTTGGGCTGAGTCCGCGCGCTCCAGAGGCCCGGCCCCGGCCCGGCGGAGGGCTGGCTCTCGTTCAGAGTGTCGGGCAGCCCCGGGAGGGCGGCCCCGGTGTCCAGAATGCGATTGTCTTGCAAGTCCACCATGGAGAGGCTCTTGCTGCCGTTGGCCATCTGGAGATCCGGCTCATTGGTCTCCGAGTAGCTGGAGCTCCGGGCGGGCGAGGGCTGGGCCCCCACAGACCTTGTGACAAAAAACAAGTCCTTGTTTTCAGGGGTTGGAGACGGTAACCGGGTGAAATCTATCAGACTGTGGGGGAAACAAAAACGGGTAAGGAGAAGAAGAAGAAGAAGAAGAGGAAGCAGCAGCAGCAGCAAACGACCACATGGAGGAGAGCGAGGAAGAGGAGGAGGAGGAAGGTTGAGGAG
>JAHTLZ010000089.1:257659-282363 GCA_023846285.1 Phrynocephalus versicolor | reverse complement strand
TCCTTCCTTCCTTCCTTCCTTCCTTCCTTCCTTCCTTCCTTCCTTCCATCCATCCGTCCATCTGTCTTTTAAGCTGGGGCAGACAGGCAACTCCCAGCAGTCCTGCACACCAGCACCAGCTGAGATGCACTCGCCACCAGCCTCTTGGGGGATCCCCACGTTGCCCTTCCTTTCGAAAAAGACACCTAAACCTGCCTTTAAATAAGAGTCAGTAAAGGTCCATGTGTCGGGCCTAAAAACACACGGCCTTAAATCAGCGCTTCTCAGGCTGCAGAATCCCATCCCTCGCCCTCCACATTTCTTCCCCCCGCCCCTAAAAATTGGTTTGCTAGAAGGCTGAAGGGTTTTCTCCCCCCGCCACCTCAGCAGCCAGAAGTGAACTGAAAGGCTGAGCAGAAAAACCAGGCAACAGCCCTCTTTTTGCAATGGAAGAGAGGCTGAGTCCACCCAGTGGGGTTCGCAACAACGAGGGCCCGATCCACTGGCTGGCTCCCTAGCAACGGGGTCTGTTGCCTTTAAAGCACAACATCAACACACACACACACACACACACACACACACACACAATGCACGCACCCAAGCCCTCCAGCTGTCCAAACAATGCGACAAATTGTGACCATCTTATTTTTAGCTCCCGTTTGCTGCCAAAGCCTTCTTCCGGAAAAGCTTTGCTCCAAACAGCTCTGCTCCTACCCAGGCTGAGCCTTGCGCCCCTCCCGCCCGGCCTCCTGCTTGTAGCGGGGCGCCTGCCCGATGTGTCGAGAGCTACAATTCCCAGGGCCTGGGCTGACAGGAGCCCGAACGCATCTCCCTCTGGCGGGCACCAGCGTGAGACTGGCATGGTCCTGTCTCTCTTCCAAAGACGGCAGTGGGCCAACGCCAGTGTTCCGGTGGTCAACGGACTACCTCTCCCAACATCCCTCCATGGACCGCTGGAAGGCTTTGTGGGGCTCCCTCGTTGCAAACTGGCTTCTCGCACACACGCACGCACGCACGCACGCACGCACGCACGCACGCACGCACGCACGCACGCACGCACGCACGCACGCACACACACACACACACACACACACACACAAAGACACCAGCCTGCAGGCAAACGGCAGCACCATCACAAACACAACCACCACCACCTCACCCCAGAGTCAGGAGCATAGAGAATAAGTTCCCCTGCCATTAAACCCTCATTTCTGCAAACCTGTCTTTCCCCACCTCACCCCAAAATAAGGGCCCCAAGGTACCCTGGGGGTCCCTTTGGGGAGAAAGGCGGCATAAAAACAAAGTTAATGACTTTTATTTATTAGACTAACCAGTAAGAGTTAATGATCTTGCAGAAGGCTAGCTCACAGCACATCTTCAGGTTGCTCTGGTGCTCGGGAAGGTCTGAGGAGGAACATTTCCCCGGGTCCACCTCGCAGTTTTCATCTGATTCGTACAGAGCCTTGATAAATTCGCCTGAGAGGGTCAGAAAAAGGGAAGGGAGGCGGCTGAGGTTAGTCCCGCATCTCGAATACAGCGCAGGGCGCTGAGGAAAAAAAGCACGGGAGCGGGTGTTGGATTTGGCTCCGCGAGCACTGGAGATTGCTGCCTAGATGCCCTCAGCACATCCGATCTCGCTTGATTTCGGAAGCTAAGCAGGGTCGGCCCTGGTTAGTACTTGGATGGGAGACCACCAGGGAACAACAGGTGCTGGAGGCGCCTGGAATAGGAACTGGCAAACCACTCCAGTACTCCTGCCAAGAAAACTCCATGGACATGGAGTCACGTAGAGTCAGTCACGACTGCAACAACACAACACACACACACGCGCACTGGAGATTCCTTTGCTTTCCTGATCTCGAAATCAAGTGGGACCCTCTCTCTTCCTGGATCCCCAGAGCCACATCAAAGCAGACTTTGGGGGAAATTGGAGCTTTAAGGCAGACGGCTGTACTGGACACATCTCCCACGGCCACTGGCATGTCGGATTTCCAGTGGCCATGGGAATTGTGTTCATTTTAGCGGACTCCCCCCCCACACACCTTGTGACTGTTCCAAGGTGATGCCCCTCAGGCTGCTGGAATTCAGAGTGATGCTGCCCTGAGAAGCCCCCTCTCCCATGGGTGCCGACTCCCCCCCCCAGACCCAAAGAGTAGACAAGGCCCACACACCTACCTAAGGCATCCTGCAAGTACTTCTGCCCCACCAGCTTCAGGTACTCCTCAATGGCCTTTGTTGCCAGGGTGTTCTCCCGGAAAATGAGGTGCTCGTTTTCCCCACAACGGTCCACCTCAGACATCATGAGGTCCGTCAAGAAGTCCTGGGGAAGGAGTAGGAAGAGAGGGTGTCACGAAGGGCACACGGCGGAGCAGAAAGAAGCAAACGTAGTTTTCTGCAAGAGTCCGGCCCCACTCTTCTACAGAAGTGACCCGGTTTGTGCACCCAACAGGGTGAAATTCAGCTGTTGCAGCGAGTGGAAGGAGAGCCACTGGATTCCCCGGTGCTTTAAAAATCAACCGCCACTACTGAGGTGCCTGGTCTCGCTGACCCATTGGCTTCAACTAAATAAAATGCATCTTTCTTCCCATGGTTCTCATGGTGTTGTTCTCGTTACTTGTGCAAGCCTTGTAACAGATGCCGGCCTGTACGACAAGACTGCTTAATTGACGGCCTTTCAAATCTCAGATAGGTCATCAGCAGAAACAGCCTCCTATAATGCACACAGCCGACCCCAACACTTCCAAACTCTGCAGCAATATCCCTTGCATCTTAATCATTTGTGTTTTCCTCCGGAGGTGGGGATTATAACAGCCTTTGCACGCACTCTGCCAAGACCTGGCGTTCACAGATCAGATCGAGGCAATAACGGGACGCATTTCACCTAGGCTGACACATCCTATCTCCTCGGAAGCAGATATAGTGGTTGGATGGGGGAATCTCGCCTATTCTGCCCCCTGCCCTACCTTGCCCTCTCTATCTCCCCCCCAACCCCCCCCATCCCTCTGACAAGACCGTCCAAACCTCCGTGTTGGAGTGGAAGATGTAAAACTCACTGCTCCCAAGGTAATTAGTATGTCGGGGAAGTGACAGGAGCACGTCGCCAGGCAAAAAAAGAAAAAAAGCAAGGTCAGGCGCTGCTAATTAAGAATCTTCACCTTTCATCAGGCTCCAGCATGGATCGGAATTGAAATGTACACGGGGGTGATCGCTTGCAGCAGATAAGAACAGAAGACCGGCTGCCGGCTGCCCACTCAAGAGGCAGAAAAACTGCTGGATAAGAACTCCCGTTTCCATCCAAACAGCTCAGCTTGGTGGCCTGGCTGCCTTCTAAGCCACAAATGACTGTGACAGTGGTGGTGGTGGTGGTGGTGGTCCCTTTCAGCACTAGAGCCAGAGAATGGTAAGAGGTGGGTGGGTGGGAGGGAGAGATCTCTGGGTAATCCAGTCCATCCCCCCTTTTCTGATGCTCTATGTCTGAAGAAGTGGACGTGTCCACGAAATGTTACATTAAAACATGAAAGGTAGTCTTTAAGGTGTCATAAGAACCTAAGAAGAGCCCTGCTGGATCAGGCCAAAGGCCCATCTAGTCCAGCTTCCTGGATCTCACAGTGGCCCCACCGGATGCGTCTGGGAGTGTACGAGACTAGATCTCTGTCTCCTGATACCACTCCCCTGCATTTGGCCCTTGAAGGACCCTTGTTTTAAGCCTGGAGATGACACATCCCCGTCATGGTTTGTCACCTGTGATGATGGAGTTTTCCTCCAGGAAATCTGTCCAATCCCCTTTGGAAGGCATCCAGGCCAAATGCCACCATCACCTCCTGTGGCAGGGAGTTCCACAGACTAACACCACGCTGTGTTAAAAAAAATCTTTTTGTGCCACATGTTTTGTGACTTTTGCTTTGTTCTGTTCTGTTTTTTTTTCCTTTGACTTTTGCCTGAAATTCGTGAAAAGACTACCACGGCTACCCTCTCTGAAACTTTTGGCGAAGCAACTCTTCTTTTAGAAGCGAGCAAAAGCGAGCGAGAGTAAACAGCTCGTCACCATCTTTACATTCTAGGCAAAAAGGAGCCCGTTTCCATCTAGCCAGAGCATGGAAAAATTCTATTTTTGGAACTACATCTCCCATAATCCACTCCAATGGCTATGCTGATTAGGTGAACATGGAAGTTGTGGTATAATCCCCCCCCCCAACTGTCCCTCTTTGTAAGATTTCATTTGGTTTTCCTGCAGATTGGTTGCTTCCACCATCACCCTTTTCTTTTCTTTTCTCTTTTGCTGGTGCTTTATGACTGTTCTTCCAGTTTCTTAAATAAACCAAACATTTTGAGCAAAATTTCCCCCTGATTCCTATCATTAAACCAGCCTGGAAGCTGGGAGATGAAAAAGCAGAGCAGAAATGTCTGGAGCGGATTATTATTCCACCCACCGCTGCCACAGCCGCACGCACGCACACAAAAAGGCTGCATTATGAGGGACATGTAAGTCACGGTCACCTTTATTCCAAAAGAGCCCTGTCCCCCTCCCACCAAGAGGGAGGCCGGAGTAAAGCATCTCCACTTTCTCCCTGCCTCCCACCAAGTAACACTGGCCCAGCAGGAGGTAGAAATGAAGGACCATGTCAGGGACGATGCCTTTTCTAGGGCAGGATGCGGCCTCTGGGGGCTTAACACGGATATGCAAAGCTGGCAGGTTTTCTAAGTGGAGGAGCCGTTAGCGATGGAAAAGCTTATTAGCACTTAGAGCAGCGCAAGGGTTTGGCTGCGGCAGCCAGGAGCGAGCATCCCAGACGATGACAGAGGGTCAGGTTCTGACGAAGACCTCCATCCCTTTACTCCGGTCCTCCTCGGTTAAGATATGAAGAAATGTCTCAGCAAAGGCCAGGGCTCCCGGCAGTGGCCTTGGAGCGGCACACAGTGGGGTGGGAATGCAGGTTCTTCCTGGCGTCCAGCAGATGCATGCAAACTCCTGGACCAAGAGAGCTTTAAGCGGCAATGCCGGCCATCCTCAGTGCAAGCTTGTCCCCCTGTGAGGACCTGTTTCAGACCCACCAGCAAACAAGGGCTTGCCCGCTTCTGACCTGTTCCATACCACTGTTAAATAACTCAGGCTGCCTGGAGGTTTTACCTTCAAGTTCAGCCGAGGCAGCCGTTCGTTGACTCATATCCACCCCTTCCTTCCTTTCCGGCCCTGCCCTGCGGACCTGCACAAGAATCAAGCCTGGTATTTCTCCCGCAGGATATGGCTTCTGGTGGACAACCCTGCCACTTCTCTGTCTTTGGGAGGCTCCTCGTACCTAGCTCCCCCAGCGGTTCCTCAGAAGGCTTAAGTCCGCTTACGATCCTGCCTGCCTTCTTATGAGCAGATTTTAGAGCTAGGCATGTCCAAACTTCGGACCGCTGGATGTCCTGGATCACAACTCCCAGAAATCTAAGCTTAGAATGCCAATGGCAAAGGACTGTGGGAGTTGAGGTCCAAAACATCTGGAGGGCCGAAGTTCGGGCGTGCCTGTTTTAGAGGTTCAGACAAAACCCACCTGAACAAAGCCCACACAGCTGGGCTCAGAGTTGATCCCAGTCACTGTATTTACTTCTTGATCCCACCAATATTCCACTTCACCCCGACCTAAGGGTCTTCCGGGGTCTCTCTTCTCCTCCGAAAGGGATGCACTCAGCAACAGCCCTCCGTGGTAGGCCAGGCTGGGAGGAGGAAGAGAGAGGGACTCATCACCGTCTCTCCGGAGCCCCAGCCCAAGCGGCTGGCACACCTGCCAGTGACGGACAAGCCAAAGGAAAGCAAAGAACGTCCAACGCCGCTCATGAAAACAAAGCAGACGTATCAAGACGACAACAAAGATTGTGCATTGTCTCCTGCTCCTTTTATTTGTCCAAAATGCCTCGCAAACGGCACCTGGCCATTCTCTCTCTCTCCCCCCCCCCACCTTATTTGCTACAATGGCCTCCCCCCTCCATGCTCTTTCTCTAACCCTGAATGCTGCTTTCCTGCTTAGCAACTTAAAAGATTTGGAGGGGTAAAGGTGGGGGTGGGACATGCATGCAAGATTCAGAAATAGTTTTCACCCAATAGCAGTAACCATGCTAAATTCCGTAAAAAATTGAGTTGACGGGTAATATGAGTGTTGAATGTGTTACACATATATATTGTATGGGGGATTGTGTATGGCTGTTTTTTTTTAAATTGTAGTTTTTAGGGATTGGGTATGAATGTTGTCCGATGAAAGAGTGTAGGGCTGTGTGTGTATGTTTGGTTTTTATGTCAGTTGTAAATGAGCGTAAGTGATGTTCGGCGTGTGAATGTTGGAGTATGTGTATGGATGGTTTGTTTTTAAACGGTAGATTTTACGTCTTGGTTTTTTATGCTGGGGTGTGTGAATGACTGACTGGATGGCACTTTTAATCTCGTTGTATTGATACAGTGACAATAAATTCCATTCATTCATTCATTCATTCATTCATTCATTCATTAATTCATTCATTCATTCATTCAAAAGACGCCCTGCCGAAGAAACAGGGGCAGACCAGAAGGAAGACACTCCCCTCCAGAGCTGCCTTAACTGACAGGGAAGTCATCCGGTTCCCACTAAAAGCAAAAAGCAAAGTTTTCTGCTTATATACCACCCCATACCACTTCAAGTAGTCTCTGGGCGGTTTACAGTTTTTAATTACAGTAATGCAGGCTACACATTGCCCCTGCCCCTCAGCAAGCTGGGTACTCATTTTACCGACCTCGGAAGGCTGGAAGGCTGAGTGAACCTTGAGCCTGCTACCTGGGATTGAACCCCAGGTCGTGAGCACAGTTTTACCAGCAGTGCAGGCATTTAACCACTGCGCCATGGGGCTCCTCCCCAACATCAACAACTATCCTGATGGATTGGATTGACCCCACCTTGAGAGGTTTTCCTTGTCAAAAGCAATGCCTCTTTTGGGAACTTGGATCCCATGGGAAGAGGAGGGGGGTATATCCTCTGGGGTAGCCCAGTGTGGAGAGGCGTGGGTCATTATCGGCCCAAAGTGCCCCCCCCCCGTGGGTCTGGAGCCATCCTCCAGCTGCTCCCTTTCTGGCAAACAACCCCCCTCCCCCCGGGGATCCAAGTTCATGAAACATTTAGCATTCAAAAGGGGCCTGCCTGACTTTGGGCTCGGATCGGGCAAAAGGCAAAGGGGCATAAAATCCAACCGGCCAGTCCCAGGGAGCTGTCGTCAGCTCTGTGCAAACCCCGACCTTAAAGAACTGGCTTTTTCCCGAGGCATTTGGCGACTGCTAACTTTTTTTTTTTTTTTGGCCCGCCCTTGCCTGTGAATTTTTAATTGTGGCCTTTATGGTGTTGTTTATACCATGTTTTTCTTTTCCACTTTATTATTACTGTTTTTGTCTTTTTTTAATTATTTAGTTCTATTATTGCTTGTGTTATTGTTGTAAACCGCCCAGAGTTCCTTCGGAAGACGGGTGGTATATAAATAAATAAATAAATAAATAAATAAATAAATAAATAAATAAATAAATACCTGCGCAAGGTGCCTAGCCTAGCTGAAGCGTCGGACTGGACCCAGGCAGCTTGGGAAGCCCTTCTGAAATCAAAGCTGAGAAGAGATGCATGTTTTTGCACTACCTCTCTCCGCGGCCTCCTGAATCTCTCTTCTGCCCCTGAATTCCAGCTCTCTCTCTGTGTTTCTGTGTGTTTGGGGAAAGGTAGCGCCAGGTGAGGGCTCTCCCTTTTCTGTCTCCATTTTGGATTCCCGAGAGTCACCTGTCCAGGTTGGGGACAGCTGGGAGAGCGATGCTGGAACAGGTAAGGCTTTGTTTGATCTCATCCTGTGTGTGTATGGGGGGGGCATGGGGGGGGGTCCACAATGGCCCTTCTCACAGCTGCAACCAGGCCCAGAGAGGGCATGAGAAATGCCAAAGAAGACCCTGATTTGCTTAACCTTGTTTTCCCCCCCAAAAAAGGAAAAGTTGCAATTTTTGCATTGGTAAATATAAAAGGGAAAGGCCACGAACGACATCAACAACAACCAGAATTATAATCTTAGGACTGCAAAATTAAAAAGGGACCCTCGGGATAATTAAGCTCATCCTCGGCCAAAGAGACACTGGGTTTCACGGCAATCACAGAGCCCCTGATGAGAAACGTAGCACCTGGGCGCTTGGGGGTTCTTTGCTGCGAGGGGTCATTGATCGAGAACCAAGGAGGGGGTCATTGATCAGGGAGGCTCGGAAAGTTGTAACAAGGAGTAAGGCCTTCTCGGTGGTTGCTCCCCAGTTATGGAACCATCTACCTCCTAAAGTTCGGCTGGCACCCTCGCTTCAAACTTTTAAAAAACTATTGAAGACCTGGTTATACAGAATGGCCTTCCCTGATTTTTCAAACCTTTAGTAAGGCACTATTTTATTTTACTGCTTTTCTTCTCTTCTCTCCCCCCACCGCCCGCTTTATCAATCTCCTGCGATTTTTATCTTCATTTTAGGTTTTTTTGTTGTTGATTTGTGTATACTTAATTTTATTATGTACCTGGCATTTTGGTTTTTAAAATGTATTCCTTTGTTAATTGATATGGAATGTTGAGAGGAATTGAGAGGAATGTTTAGCCTTTCAAAAAGAAGACTGAGAGGGGATATGATAGCTATGTTTAAATGTTTGAAAGGATGTCCTATTGAAGAGGGAACAGGTTTGTTTTCCATGGCTTCAGAGACTAGGACTCAGGGCAATGGTTTCAAATGACAGGAAAAGAGATTCCATTTGAACATCAGGAAGAACTTCGTGACAGTTAGAGCTGTTGGGCAGTGGAATATGCTGCCACGGAGGGTAGTGGAGTCACCTTCTTTGGAGGTTTTTAAGCAGAGGCTGGATGGCCATCTGTCGGAAATATTGTGATGGGGGTTCCTGCATGGCAGGGGGTTGGACTAGATGGTCCTTGAGGTCTCTTCCAACTCTATGATAATATGATTCTATATGTTATTACATGTTGTAAACCGCCCAGAGTAGCCCTAGGTCTAGATGGGTGGTATAAAAGTCAAATAAATAAACAAAATAAATAATGTGGGAAGCGTTCATCACATCAGTCAGAAGGCATGCATTGCCTGGACCCCACCCCCTTTCTGGAGAAACCCCTTTTGTTGGAAGTAGGGTGCCTGGAAGCCTTTGAGGAGAAAGAAAGAGGGAGATGCCCCTCTTTCGGATCCAGGAGAGGGCTGCTTATTTATTTCTGCTTTTGAGCAGAGGCTCCGGCTCCTGGCTGGAAAATGAGGAGGGGAGAGCAAAGGCCCAGAAAGACACCCCCCCAACGGCCCCGTTCCTTCCCTGAGGACTGAGGCTGCGCCAACTGACGGCACGTTCCAGAGGAGAAGCATAGGATGCCTTCTTGAATACCAATGACAGATAGAGAGACGGAACAGCGAGAAGAAGGAGACTCAGAAATGGCTCCTTGTGTACTAGACAACATTGTTAGCAATGGAGTGGAGGTGGACGTGGCAGGGCGCCCCCCCCCCCCCATGATGAGCAGAGGCGTACGCGGGCATACACTTATCTCTGGAGCTGCCACTCATCCTATTGCACCCTCTTCAAACAACATAATTACCGCCAAGAGGAGGGAAGAGCTCGTTTGTGCGTTGCGCACTCGTAAAATTGATTAAAGTCATAATTAGCTGGACTAACGGCTCTTACAAAAAACATTATCAGATCGTTTGTCTCTTTGGGAGGGCGGGAGGCAGGAGGGAACCACACGGTGGCTGAGTTTCCACGGCTCCGGCTTGGGAAGGGGAGGGACAGCTCAGCAGCTGACCCTCCGGGGGACCTCTGAGCGACGCGGCCTGCCTTCCCCCATCAGCCATCGTATGTCCGAGGTGGCCTCGAGGCAGTCCGGCAGAGCTGCGGACGGACGGGGTGGTAAGCCATGCTTTTGACGCTTGACCTCAAATGACACCCAGCCGCCTCTCTTGCTGGCTGGCTGTCCTTCCCCTATGTGATCGCACACTTACATACACACACACACCATCACACAGGTCTCTGGGACCCGAATCCAGCTGGTTGACGCAAGGCTAGCAGACCCACAGAGGCTACAGATTCTAATTAAGTGCCAGCTCACCCTGTAGCGCCACCCCCGTAATTGATGGCCAAAGGATGGTACTTCAGTATCCAGTTATCAGGTGACCCAAGGGGGCCAATCAGCTTCTTCCAAGCACTATAAAAACGTCTACCTAGGGCTGGGTCCCCCACTTGGAACAAGAGTTCATTGAGATGCTGACCCAGCGGTCCTGCTGCCTCTTACCCTGTTCCGCATCTCTAAAAAGAAGGTTTGAGACTCTCAAACATCTCTCAGTGTTGGAGAGGCTCAAAACCAGCAACAAAGCTGTCGGTAGTTGGCCACAAGAATCCTTTTACTTTCTCCCTCCTCAGCCACTGCGCAACCTCGTTTCTATGAAGGATTATTTAAACGGACAACATGCTTTATTAACGAAGGCCGAGCAGAAGGACTGGACCACATTGCCCCACTGAAATCGCAAAGAGAAAAAGAGTCCATCCCAAGGGACATTCAAGAAGGATTTCAGTGGGATTGACCTCTGAAATTTGGGGGCAAACCCCTCACAGTTCCTCTGACCAGTCTCACAACATGTACCCCTCCCCAAAAGGGGGAGGGGTGTCCCATCAGGGAAAGGAAGCAGCAGCAACTTGTAAGCTGTCCCTTGCTTGATCCTCATAAGTCAAAAACAACCCGACGATGTACAGCAATAGCAGAAAAGGCAAGAAAACAAATATAGACGCATGCCTGTACAGATAGCATTTTTCTGTATATAGGGCAGTGTTTTGTTTAAAACTGTAAGACTAAAAATTGAGGATTGTCTTATACACAGAAGTAAGCTGAAGAGAGAACCGCCTGGTTGCAGGACTGCAATTGTGGATTGGAAATGTGAGGGGGGGGTCCTTACACATGGGGGGAGTCTTGTAGATGGGAAAATACAATATATCAGGGATATCCAAACTTTTTGCAAGGAGGGCCAGATTGGTTGAGGTGAAAATGTGTGGGGGCTGACCATTCAGCAGCATTTGGCTCCTGGGCTAGACTTTGGACAAGTCTCTATAACTTGCAAAGAGGCAGGGAGGATGCTGCAGCAGCGGAGCTGGGGGACGGGTAGGTTGGGCAGGTGGCTGGTGGGGTGGACAGAGGCAGGGATGGCAGGCAAACCATAAAACTGCAAGCTGCCACCTCCATCCGGTATGGGGATTGGCCAGCTGGCAGGGACGCATGACAGGCTGAGCCGGCGGGGAAAAGAGGACATGGGCCACTTGAAATTTGAAAACGGGCTGCATTTGGCTCCCGGGCCTGACTTTGGACATGCCTGCAGTATATGAATGTTCTTTATAAAATGCATTGTATAAACATTGGCTTTTGGGTCTCATTGAGTTGGGACTCAGATTGATGGTGAACACAAGACCTAAAACAGGCCTGCCCAAACTTCGGCCCTCCAGATGTTTTGGACTGCAACTCCCACACTCCTTTGCCATTGGCAATCTAAGCTTAGAATTCTGGGAGCTGTAGTCCAAAACATCAGGAGGGCCGAAGTTTGGGCATGCCTGATCTAAAACATTTAAGAATGACTGACCATTGTCAGGGACGAGGGAGCTGGGAAGACCTATCTAGCATGCAACAAGGGCCACCTGATGATACCCAACCACGCAAGGCAAGGAGGGTCCAACCTGGACCGGGCATACCTAGAGTTTCCCTGCCCTCCCTGTGCCTCCACCCAAGAGTTTTTACCTTGGCCTTCCCGGTGCTCTGGAGGATATGGACGAGGGCGGACGCCATCTCCTCTTTGTTCTTGACGCTGAGCGCCGGCTCCAGGACCGAGCAGAGCACCAGGTAGTTGTTGGTGATGTACTCCGCAAACTCCTTGTACATTTCCATGGGGAGGATGCTCATGCTTTGGTAGCGCGACTTGATGCGGATCATGGGGCCGCCGGACTTCCCCTTGCTGGGGTTGGGCGTCACCACCGGGTACCACTTCTCCACAAACTGCCGGCCCGTGACGGAGCCCGCCGGGATGTTGACCAAGCCGATGAAGTTGGTCTTGTCCTTCTTCTTCTTCTTGTCCGTCTCCTTGTACAAGTGGACGGTGACGCTGCGGAGCGAGGGGAGGTTGTTGAACTCAAAGTGCTCCCCCCAAAAGACGTTGTCCGTTTTCAACTTGCAGGTTGTCCGCGCGTAGAGGACCTCGTCCAGGCAGAGTTCGCACAAGTACTTCTTTTTGGCCGGAAGGTCTTTCGCTTCGATAATCCACAGCTTGAGCATGTTCTCAACGCGACGGGTGTTGTCCTGGAGAAGAGAGAGGCAGACGCAACAATGAAAAGGTCAAGAGGTAAGTTCGTGTATATGTGTGTGTGAGAGAGAAGCAATTACCCAGTGGGGGAGGGAACGGGATAACGAATGGCTTAATTATTGGAAGTCACTAGAACAGAAACTGATTCTTAATTACATTTTCACTTTAAGGAAATTGCGGGCTCTTGGGAATTTGCATAACAATCTCTGCGTATGTTCGTTTTCCAAATATCATGGCGCTTTCTTGTCTTCCTTATACCAATTACAAGTAGAAAGCCTGATCATGCGTGTGTACGCTCTCTCTCTCTCTCTCTCTCACTCACTCACTCTCTCTCACACACACACACACACACACACCCCTACATTCTGGCGTCACTTAAACACATAAATAAATATTATGGCCTCATTTCCAATTTGACTGCCAGATGAGTCGCGAAATGGAAAGAATAAATGCGGTAGTGAAAATGTGGGCTCAACGCAGGACCCAAGCAATCCAACAGTAAAAAGGTGCATTTTTATCATAACCCTGGAGATTATGGGTATTGCTGGAGCTCTTTAGCAGAAGCAGGATAAAGTCCTCAGTCTTAGAAATGCATACCCAGGCTCCATAGATCCTGATCCCCCATTTAGAGACATCCCACTTGGCTACAGTCATGCACCTTTTTTACTCAGGATCAAACCCAAAGAAACTCAGTGGGTTTATGAATGAGATTAGGCTGGCAGTTTAATTAAAGGCACGTTCAACGTGTTATAATATTTAACACACTTAATTTAACTCATACCGTAAGGCTATATGATGATAAAACTTAATATTTATGTTCTTTTTAATAGTACCAGAGTCTTTCATCATTATGTTTTTTTTTTCAGGTATGAAGGTGTTCCTTAAAAAAAAAAACAATTGTCTCATTAAAGAGCCATTAATGGGTTGTACACAAATTTGGCAGTTCTTGTTGTCCCAGCAGGTGGGGAAAAGCAGCGGTTGGGTGTTTTTCAACATCTCCACCCTCCTCCTTTTTTCAGTTTTCAGGTTTCTTCTCTTTCCCCATCTATAATGATCGGCAAGGCTTGGGAACTAGAGGAGACGGAACAAAGATTGCTGTGGAGACTACAGATCCCAGAATCCCCCAGCCTGCAAGGGAGAAGGCGGTGACAGCAGTGGGAAAAGAATTTTTTTTTTTACCCAGCACTGTGGATATTTTCTTTTGTCTGTTCTCGCTCTCCCAAACTGTGAGAACAGACAAAAGAAAATATTTTTTCACCCAGAGCATTGTTAGTCTATGGAACTCCCTGCCACAGGAGGTGGTGATGGCGTCTAGCCTAGATGCCTTCAAAAGAGGATTGGACAGATTCCTAGAGGAGAAGTCCATCACAGGCTACAAACCATGATGGAGATGTGTCATCTCCAGGCTTAAAAGCGGGGTACTTCAAGGGCCAGAGGTAGGGGATTGGCTGCAGGAGACAGAGATCTAGTCTCGTGCGCTCCCAGAGGCATTTGGGGGGGCCTCAGTGAGATATAGGAAGTTGGACTTGATGGGCCTTTGGCCTGATCCAGCAGGGCTCTTCTTAGGTTCTTATGATTCTGGGGGCTGAAGACTGGAGGGACCCATTGAGATCCCTGGAAGAGAGCAGCAGAGTCAACGACACGAGAGTGTTCCTGAGGCTACGGCGCCTACCTTGTTTGGGTGTACGGCGCGCCGCAGATTCTCCATCCACTTGTCTCGCTCGGCTGCCGACCGGCAAGAAAAGCACTTGCTTCCGGACGAAGTTGTCACCTGCAAGAGAGAGGGGGGGGGGGAAACTGAAGAGCATTGCGATGGTCGCCAGTAGAGATGGGCACGAAACGAGCAATTTTTTGTTTTCGTTTTTTTCGTTTCGTTACATAACGAAAACGAAAAATTTTGCCGTGTTTTTCGTTTTCGCTGCGGTAAATACATTGAACTGAAAGAATGCTAACAAAACAGCAATTTTTCATTTTCGTTTTCATTTTTTTGTTTTGTTACATAACGAAAACGAAAAATTTGCAAAAAAAACCCACCGAAAAACGAAAACGAACTGAAACGGACCCCCTAAACGACAAACGAAACACCATTTTTTTTGAGTCATGCCCATCTCTAGTTGCCAGCTTTGGGGCAAACCTTCCTCCTCGGCAGCTCTTCCCGATAAGGAGGAAGCAACACATGGGCCTTGGAGTTCCTTCCAGCGCTACGGACCCACCTCTGGGGAGACCGGGAGACCTTCACTCGAACCCAGCCCTGGAAGAAAGATCATTTCCCCTTGAATGCCGAAGCTGATTTGAACTCAGCCCATGGGAGTCTGACGGCGACACCTACGCCACCCTGGCTCTTCTCCGGCACTTCTCCTAAATCACGCACTCCCCCCCCCCGCCTAATTCATGCACGTTTTGTCTCTGTCAAAAATGTTAACAGGGACAAAATGCCAGATCAATCCCGAGCGGCTTCTTCAATTCATCCCTTCCCAGGAGTCCTGGAAAGGATAGAGAGGTCCCAGTTTGAAGGCCTTAGGGGAGAAAATGCATTCTTTTCATTGTTCTTGTTTTCAAATTGTAATATGGATCGTGGCTGCGGGTTTTTTGGTTTGGGCACTTGGTTTTTGCAATTTGTTGTACACCACCCAGAGTTCCCGAGGGAAACCCGGGCGGTTAACAAGTACAAATATAAATAAATACATATATTGAGTCAGGAGTGGCAGGGACTACCCTACACCGGGAGTAAAGGATCCTGTCCCCGGGGAGGCTTTGTGCCAATGAGTAACGTGTAGGTAGGTACACATGAAAGTGAACTGTGTGTACTACATACAAATGATCTAAGGGTGTAATGCTTCCTGGAGCTGTGGCAGCACTCTAACCCAACCTGTATATACTCGAATGTAAATCGAGTTTTTCAGCCCTAATTTTGGGCTGAAAAAAAGGGGCCCTCAACTTATATTCAGGTCAGTACTTTTAGCCACTAAGGCAAGTGCTTGGCTTGGTGGCTAAAAGTCATTTTAAACATTGCATGCCGCTTCTCATGACCCCCCTCTGCATCACAGGGGAGCGGCATGCGATGTTTCAAATGACCTTTAGCCACTGTCCCAAGCACTTGCATCAGTGGCTAAAAGTGATTTTAAACATCACACACCGCTCCCCCAGCTCACAAAGGAGTCAGGCCCTGCTGCATTTCCCACCCTAGACTTATCCTCGAGTCAGTAAGTTTCCCCAGTTTTGGGGGGTTAAATTAGGGGCATCGACTTATACTCGGGTGGACTTATACTCGAGGATATATGGGTGCTTTAAAAAAGGTATCACCTAGCCTAGCCTTAAAGAGAGAGAGAGAGAGAGGGTGTGACTGATGAAAAATTCTGGGCCAAAATTAGCATGCCTGTGTGCGCAAAGAGGGGACATCATTACTTTCTCAAATGTAACTCGTTTCCCATCATTATCCTCATTCTACAGACAGGTTGCTTCCTGCATCCGGTAGAATGATCCTGCCTTGAACCCTCGCTGCGGAAAACAGGGCACTGGTGCTGGGTGAGGCTCAGGGGAGGAGAGACGAAGGGGGCTGCAAACCCAACCTGCATGTCGCCATGCCTAGCCCGGGTTCTCCCAAGGGCAGCGGAGGGTCAGAGAGGGATGTGGCGAAGAGGCATACATTGCCACGTTGTCTGTGCACGAAGGGAGCTGTGAGGTCACCGCTGCGGTGTTGGGAATGGCGGGTGTGTGGAATACAACACAGAGTCTGGAGTAAAAAGCCCTACAAAATGACTCTATTTGTTCCAGAGAAGAAGAATGGATTTAAACCAGTGGTTCTCCACCGGTGGGTCCCCAGATGTTTCTGGACTGCATCTCCCAGATACCCCTCCCAGCACAACGAGTGGTGGAGGCTTCTGGGAGTTGCAGTCCAGGAACCTCTGGGGACCCACCGGTTGAGAACCATTGGTTTAAACCAGGCAAGTCCAAACTTTGGCCCTCCTGATGTTTTGGACCACAACTCCCAGAATCCCAAGCCTGTATTTCCAATGGCAAAGGACTGTGGGAGTTGTGGTCCAAAACATCTGGAGGGCCGAAGTTTGGACATGCCTGGTTTAAATGATCAGAAACAAGATTCCCGATGAAACACAAGGAAGGATTTCCTCAGGGCTAGAGCTGTTTGGTGGAGAAACGGACCGCCTTTATTTTTATTTATTTATCTGGAGTGTTTTCACCCCGTCTTTCTCCTTGGAAAAGGAGCCAAGGAGAGGGGCACCTTGAACGGTGGTGAACTTTCCTGTTGTTGGAGATTTCTAAAGAGAAAAAAGATGCCTGCATGCCAGGGATTTTGTAGCTCTATCTTTTTGTGTTGTGTCGATACAGTCGTGACCGACTCTTTGTGGCCCCATGTCCATGGAGTTATCTCGGCAGGAATACTGGAGTGGTTTGCCAGTTCCTACACCAGGCGCCTACATCACCTGGTATTCCCTGGTGGTCTCCCATCCAAGTATTAACCAGGGCTAACCCTGCATAGCTTCCGAAATCAGGCGAGATCGGATGTGCTTAGGGCCGGCATGGCTAAACTTCAGCCCTCCAGATGTTTTGAACCACAACTCCCACAGTCCTTTGTCATTGGCAATACAGGCTTGGAATTTTGGGAGTTGTGGTCCAAAACATCAGGAAGGCCAAAGTTTAGACATGCCTGGCTTAGGGCATCTAGGCAGTTGTAAACTCTAGGTTTAGCAGAGATTATATTTCTCACCCTGCTTTACCAACACTACATTTCTATTATGATGTCAAAGGGGGGTAGACAGGCACTGGTGTCAAACAAGCAAGCCGACTTGACTGCTTAGGGCAGCAATTGGGGTTCCCCAAAGTTCAAGCTTCTAGCCCTCATGGATGATAAAATGGCTGCTGAAACTTCTGGAGCCAAAGAAGGCATCTGGTTTTGCTACGGTGGAGCTCAAGCTTTTTGCAGTATTATAGTTATTATTTTTGGAGGGGGGGGGAGATTATGCAAAGCAGCGCAAATTATTCAAGACAGGAAACAGCAGGCACATTTGAATAATTTATAATTTATATTGGTCACAGAAAATTCAGCTTTCTTTGGATTAACGTGACATAGGATTTTAATTATTTTACAGGAGAGGAACACACCGCCCCGAGCCACATCTCCTCAAACCAAAGTTTTGTAGATGGAAAGGACGGAGGACAATTTTCCACCCCAGCCTCGGCAAACTGGATAAATTATGCAAATCGGAACATTTGCATCTATTTATTTTGCATAATCCCGAGGTCACCACGGATGCAGGGAACTGACATTTTACCTACAAGGCCTTGTAGGACAAAAATACCAGATTTTCCGACTCTTCCATCCAACAGCAACCCCTCCCCCCAAAATATGACCCAGATCAATTTGTAATATTCGTTAACCCCCTCTTTGGTCTTATGGGTGCCCCCAATTACATGAGCTGAAATATCTGCCCCTAAATGCATATTTAAAAGGCAGCTGGTGGCGGGTAGGGGTAAGAATTACATTGCATTTAAAATAATGGACATTAGAGGGAAAAGCAAACTAATTGTCTTTTGGCATGACGTTCGTGTGTTTCAATATTTTATGTTAAACACGCTTTAATATTTTATCTGCTGCAGTTATTTTAGTTATCTTGTGCTGTGAAGTTTTTATGACATTCCCCCCTCATCCATCCATCCGCCCCCAGAATCTAGAGGGATGAAGGGAACGGTATAAATATTTAAAATAAATAAAGCAGCGGATTTTAAGCACAGGGTCTTGAGATTTCAGCAGGCAGGCAGCTCGGCCGAAACCACTACCAGGGTCTTGCTACAACCTTGAGGGCTAGCCACTTGAGTTTCCAACATTTGACCTCCGGGAAATGCTGTGAGATGATCAGAGCCTGTGCCTTTGATGCCAAGAAGAGACCACAGCAGTGGTCCAGCACCCTCCTCTTCCGATCCCCGGCACCCATCCTGCCGCCACTTCCTATCTCTGTTCTTTGATGGGTCCGTCCAGCCATGGCCGTCAGCCCGAGCTTGCTTCCCTGGGTGTCAGTTCAATTTTCCCTGTCTTTGAAGCTTTCTCATGGACGAAAGGTTGTCACATCTCCTGACTGCCATTTCGTCTGTCTCTCCCCCCTACTCCCCCCCCCACTCCTGCCAGCCTGGCTCTCTGAATGCTAAACCACACTGCAACTGGCAGCTTCCGCCCCTTGCGCTAAGCTTGTCTGAGGTCCCTCGGCTAACCCACATCTCTGCAGGCAGACGATACGGCAACGTGGCAGGAGGGAGGAAGTGGAGGTTTTGGGGAGGATGTTCAAAGCACTGTGTTCCTCCCAGAGAACCTCAAGACTCCACAATGTAAATAAACCAGTTATTCAATGGCAGCCTCAAAAAAACCCCCCAAACATCCCCCCCAAACCCCCAAACAATGAGCCAGATCCCGAGAAAGCCTCAAGCAAGGAACTGTCAGTCTGAAGGGGGTAGAAGCCACATATTGCATGCAGGGCTGTTTTCTGCAAAATTCAGCAGCTCCTAAATGCTGCAGCCAGGTTGCTGACCAGAGCTGGCTTTAATTCAAGTTGCCGTTCAAGACCTGTGAAAAACCCTACAAAGACTCAGCTCCAGGCCCACTCCAATACCATATCCTACAACATGGTATTTTTGTGTGAACACTTTTTATGGGAACTGCCCAGAGTTCCCTTTGGGAAATGGGAGCGGTATATAAATGCATAAATAAATAAATAAATAAATAAATAAATAAATAAATAAATAAATAAATAAATAAAGGGTCTCCTTAGGCTTTAAGCTTTTCAAGAATGGCCTCCCTCTCTGTCCCAAAACACTCAGAGGCTGCCCCATGGGTCTTCTGCCAACGAGCAAAGACCTTTCTTAGATTGTTTTGCTCATAGGGTTGCATGCCGATGGAAGGGTTTTATAGGGTGTGTGTGTTGAATCTGTATTATAACACACCAACCACCGAAGTTCAGAAGATATGTGGGAAGGAAACAGTGTAATCACTGTTGCAGTTTGGTAAGTAAACAAGCTACAACAATGCCCACATTTACAGGGCTACCACAGATACTCTACTACAGAACCCAAGAGCTGCAATGTTCATTTTAGGCTTTGAACACAGAAATAAAATAGGGCAAGAGGAAGACCAAATAAATGCGAGATAGCCGGACTCACTGAAGGAAGCCCCAGGTTTGCGTTTACAAGAGCTGAGCAGGACAGGAGATTCCGAAGTGTGCTCATTCCAAGAGGACATCATGAGTCAGATAACAACAAAAACAATCCCAGATTGTGGACATCTCTCAAATTCCGCCTCGTCATCAAATTAAACAAATATTCGTCAAACTCTCTGTGTGTCCCCCTCCCCTTCATTTATCAACAAACAGCACCATTTCAGCTGAAATGTCTCTCCTCCGCTCTCCCTGAGAGGCCCTGCCAACTTTTCCATCTGCACCATCAGGGAGAGATAGCAAAGCGAAAAAGCAAAGTGTTCTGCTTGTATACCGCCCCATACCACTTCAAGTAGTCTCTGGGCAGGTTTACACTTTTAATTACAGTAATGCAGGCTACACATTGCCCCCTCCAGCAAGCTGGGTACTCATTTTACCGACCTCGGAAGGATGGAAGGCAGAGTGAAAACTTAGAAGAAACAGGCACACTTTATACGACTGGTGCTTCCGTCTGCCCTACGCAGAAGTGTTATTTGTGGAGGGCATAGGTGGGCAGCTGAGAAACAGTCAAAACACTCTGCGATGTCAACCTAGTTCTCTTCCTGATTTCCAACGATGCCCCAACCCAACTCCGGCTTGGATAATCGGGGCACCGTTTCCTGGCAATACCTTGCAACTCCATTCCATTAACCACAAGCAATACTGGCATGCGTTTCACTGCCCCTGTTCTGCATCCGAACCATGAAAACCAATCTTCCTGCACCACCCCAGTGAACCACTAGGTTTGGTCTTTCCTGCTTCCTCTCTGTATCCCTTACATGGCCTTTGTGCTTCAAGCAGAGCTTGAACCCGGCTCCACAGGAGGGCTGGGATCCAACCTTTGCTTTTCGCCTGGCGCTCAGCTCTCCTCTCCTCTCCTCAAAGGCCCAGCGGCCGCGTGCAAATCGCTTACCTCGAAGCAGAAATCCTGCCCGAGGATGCTGCTATGGACGGGCTTAATGACCACCTCTTCCTCCATGCTGAGATCGAGAGCCTCCACGGCGCTACTTGGGCTGAGCAAGGACTCGTGCGAGCGAGATTCTTTCAGCCTCGGCATTAGCTGGGATCTGGAAGGAAGGAAAGAAGGAAGGAGACGAGGTCAGTCAGCTAGGTCCCTCCCCAAGCGGGGATCTTGATCATCCCTTTCCCCACCATTCATATTTTTAGAATCCTTCTATCATGTCAACACAGCTGCCTAGATGCCCTGAGCCCATCCGATCTCGCCTGATTTCGGAAGCTAAGCAGGGTCGGCCCTGGTTAGTCCTTGGATGGGCGACCACCAGGGAATACCAGGTGCTGGAGGTGCCTGGAGTAGGAAGTGGCAAACCACTCCAGTATAACAACAAGACAGGGAAATCAGGTCTGTCACAATATTGCTCCATGCTGCTCCTCACAATGGGGAAAAAGCGAACATACTGTACGGTACATTTTTTTGACAGGTGTCCTTACAGTGCCTCCTTCTGGTAAGGGTGAAAAGAGCAGACGAGTGCCCAACATCCGCACCAAAAAAAAGGTTCGCAGTATATAATGAAAAGAGTAGGGCGACAGCTGCCTAGATGCCCTGAGCCCACCCGATCTCGCCTGATTTTGGAAGCTAAGCAGGGTCGGCCTTGGTTAGTCCTTGGATGGGAGACCACCAGGGAATACCAGGTGCTGTAGGCGCCTGGAGTAGGAACTGGCAAGCCACTCCAGTATCCCTGTCAAGAAAACTCCATGGACATGGGGTCAGGAAGAAGGACTGTAACGACAAAACAATCATGTCAACACACACACACACTCTCTCTCAAATACACGCACACAAAGTTTCCATAAACTTTGCGTTGTTCTTCCATTCTGCCCTTTCCAGTATTTTTTTAGCCTTGGATAAGACTAGTATTTTTGTCTAAATTTGTTAGACTAAAAACTGAGGGTCGTCTTATACACAGACGTCAGCCGAGGAGAGAACTGCACGGTTGCGAAACTGTAGTTTGGGGTCAGAAAAGTAGGGTGCACCTTATACGTGGGGGCATCTTGTAGATGGGGAAAATATGGGTATTTGTCCCAGAGGCTGGTTCTCCACAGATGCCTTAAAAAGGTAGCCCAGAAAAATTCAAACCCAGAGTAAAAAGCAACTTAACCGAACTGAGGCATGCAAACACACCCTGTTTCATGAACCCCCCCCCAAAAAAATCCTGAAAACAAGGAGATGAGTGACCTACAAAATTCTGGATGACTGAGTAAATAAACGAATAAAAGAAAAGACTCACAACTCCAGCAGCTCAGGCCAGTACTTATGATACTGATTATTTGACAACTGTATGACTCTTTCTTTCACCCCTGAAAGCAACTATTATTTATTTATTTATTTATTTATTTATTTATTTATTTATTTATTTATTTATTTATTTAGGAATATTTGACCCTGCCTTCCTCCTTCAAAAAGGACCCAAGGCCTTTCCCATCGACAGACAATCTAGCCAAATTTGAAAACAAACCAAACAACGCAGACCGAACGCAAGGACAGACACTACAAGCCAACAATTACTAATTCCTTGATCCTGACAAATGAAACAGAGTGGGTCATTGCTCATGGCACAGAAATAGAGTCAGCAGCGAGAAGAGGTAAACAAACACACCTCCCTCGTGGGACTAAGCCCCTGAGAGGGAAGCAGGTGGGTCAAGAGACCAGGCTGGCTCGTTTCTGGGTAGCCAAGGGCCTTCTGAATGCAAGGAAGGACAGGTGTCTAGGCCAGAAGGACCTGTGTACCTTCCTTGCATCCCAGTTGGAAGAGGGGAGGGAAGAGAAGGGAAAGAGAGTGGCAGAAAGAGAGGGAAGGAGGAAGGGAGAACAAGAGGAAAGGGTAGGTCTGGTACCTTCTGGCACTCCTGGTGCCAAAACTCACTAGACGGCCATTTTTTGAGATCAGATCTGCCTTCTCCTCCTCGCCTGGAGGGTGCGGTTCCCTGCTGTCTATCTGTGCAACAAGATCAGGTGCCTGTGAAGATTCTCAGTCATCCAGGGGAGTTTATCTGGAAGTTGAGTCATGGCAACTGGACTTCTTTTTCTTGAGAGATCGAAACATCTCTGCTCATCCAAACAGCATCATCAGTCTGAATACAGCTAGTGCGAGTCCTCCGTCTTATAGTCAGCTTTGACCTCTTGTCACCCTGGTCTGAGATAAGCTCTTAAGATGGACCATGGCCTGAATAGGCTCTTTAGGTAGACAATAGTATCCATAGCCTTAAGACGAACAATGGCCTAAGGTGCTGAAATCTATAAAGTATGGGTCGTGAGCTATGGCCTTGGGAGGCCTCAATTCAGGCTGACGAAGCTGTTTGGATGAGCAGCGAAATGTTTCTGTCTCTCAAGAAAAAGAAGTTCAGTTTCCATGAACTAAAGAGAACAACGGCTCGGTCTCCTCCACCACCATGCTGCCATCTGCACCTGGGGATAAAGTTCCTTGTGGTTCTAGTCTTCTCCTTTCCGACTAAAGCTTTGAGTTCTAAAAGCTACCTCCTGTTATTTCTTTTACTGAATAATTTGAAAGATTTCGACCCCGCCTTTCTCCACGGCTACCCCTAGCGGCAGTGAGTTCCACAGCTTAACCACGGGTTGTTGAACGTCGTATCTTTTGCTTTAAGAACGAGAGGCTCCACATTTCCAAAAGCAGGTCAGCAAGGGGGTTGGACTGGCAAATTTCTCCAGACCGCAATCCCCACCAGCTCCAACCGGCTCAAATCTCAGTCAAGAACAGCAGACGGCACCTAGGAAAATGGAGGGGGTGGGGGGCATGAATGGCCCAGCCCAACGCTATAAGAGAGTGTTGGCGAATCAATGGCACGGGTGCCCAAAGGTGGCCATCGAAGCCCTTTCTGTGGGCACCCGACATCGCCCCTTCACAGCCAACTGTATTCAGGTTTAATTGTTGCATTGGCACTTTGCGAAAAAATTAGTGGGTTTTGAATTGCAATTTGGGCACTTGGTCTGTAAAAGGTTCGCCATCACTGCTATAGTTAACTCAGGGAGCTCCCATCCCCATCGACATGGCGTTCAAAACAAAGTTCCATGAGTCTGGAAGCCCTGAAATGGGAAGGGTTTCCTCTCCCAGAGGGTGGAAGGGGAGCTCCGATTCTCCTCTCCTGCCCCCCTCCTCTCCCTCCCTCCTGCCCCCAGGCCTCGCCAAAAGAGGAGTCCCACACCCTCCAGCCAAGCCGGTGCATCACCTCTCAGCTGCCGCTGCCCAATGCCTATCCGCTGCAGGAGACCTGGGGCTAAGCCGGGCCTCTCCATGCTGGAAGCTCACTCAAAACCAAACCTAAGCCACACCAGAGCCCCCTCTTCCTCTTCCTCCTCTTCCTCCGACTTTCAGCCACCTGGGCTTCCCTTCTGCTCCCAGCCCATCCTGCCTTCCCCCCTCCTTCTGCGCACACGGTCTGCGAGGATGCCCGGCCATTGGTTCCTCTGTAGCTGGGGAAGAGAGGAAACACATACGGTATGGGCTGGAAATGTCAACATGAAGCTGGCTGGCTGGCTGGCTGGCTGGCTCACAAACCAGAGAAAGATGGAGGGAAGGAGGGAGGGGGCCGGGTGGGGGGAAGAGTGTCTGTCCATCGGCTGAGCTGGCGGGTCACAGCCACGAGACTCACGTGGCTCCCGATCTGCAGAAAGGGCTGCTTTCTCCCCCAGCGGCCAGGAGCTGAGGCGAAGACAGAAAGCCTCCCCCCCCCCCAAAAAAAAAGTACGAAGGCTGGTTCAAGCGATGGCAACCCTATGGAAGAGGCTGCCAAGGGCCTCTCCAAACTTCCAGCACAGAGGGATGGGTGGGCGGGTGGGCACAAGGATAAAGGCATTCATTAAAGGTACAGTGTTTGCATACAGTTATGTATGCCAGTAGGGCCTGGATTTGGAGTGAGGGGGCAGGCACACACTGGCAAAAAAAAAAAAAAAAAAAAGTAAAGCGCCCTGGTGTGCAAAAGACGTTTTAATTATTTATTGGATTTAATTTTCTTGTTATTTTAATTGCATTATTATTTGGGGTTTTTATGTTGCATTCCCATAATTTGCTATCATTAGCGTGCTTCGTTTTGCTCGTAGTATTGCTATTGTTGGTGTTACTGTTAAGAACTGGCCAGAGTGACCTTGCTGCCAGATAGCAGTATAGAAATTAGATAGATAGATAGATAGATAGATAGATAGATAGATAGATAGATAG
>JAHTLZ010000089.1:230045-257159 GCA_023846285.1 Phrynocephalus versicolor | reverse complement strand
GAGAGAGAGAGAGAGAGAGAGAGAGAGAGAGAGAGAGAGAGAGAGAGAGACTCTTTATGGGTTTAAGAGCCTGAAAGTGGCATTAACGGCTATTTTTATCTCCTTGCTTATTTCCCAGGCAAAGAAGGGAAGAAGCCACAGCTGATGCTTTGGGAATGCAGCCCCAATGCCAGCAAAAAGGCGGTTGGGCGGTTGGGGTGGGGTGGGGGAAAGAAGGAGATTAAGGGAAAACAACCACGGGGGGTGGGGTGGGGGGTGGAGAGAAAAATAAAGATGCAACGGAGAGAAGAGAGGCCTTCTCTTTTGCAGCCCACATTCCACGGCGTTGAAGCTATAAAAAACCAACCAACCCAGAAACAAACAGGCCAGATGTAGTCGTCCGCAGTAAGAGTGTGCAATTTGAGAGAGAGCGAAGAGTAACACACGTGATGGACGACACATACCCGCTCATTTCTCCTGTTCCTCTTCCGAAATTCACTCCATCCCCACTTCCATACCAACAGGCAACTGGGGGTTCCCCCTCCTCCTAAAGCAGTGGTTCTCCACCTGTGGGTCCCCGGATGTTCCTGGACTGCAACTCCCAGAAATCCTGGCCAGCTCAGTGAGTGGTGGAGGCTTCTGGGAGTTGCAGTCCAGGAACATCTGGGGACCCCACCGGTTGAGAACCACTGTCGGCTACACACGTATTTCCATGCATGTACAGTACATACCACCTTCGCAAAAAATAATACATACCCAATCTATTCATCTTTTTCCAAGCGGCCTTCCTGTAATGTAATGTTTGACTCTGGAGTCAAAGGCTGATTTGTTTGGCCAAAGATGTGGTCCATTCAATTCTCTGGGGCACCCACGTCCTGAATGGTGGGCGTGGCCTACAAAGAAAGGGGAGGGGCCAAGAGTCCCTGCAGGTCTGGGTCGCAGGAGAGGTATCCTGATCGTTCGTAATGAGAGGAGGACAGACACTCCTTGGAAGAAGTTGACAAACCACCGGACGACGGTGTGGCAGTTTTGTGCGCCAGATTTGTGGCCTCAGCATCATCAGAGACAAGAGGAAATCTCACAAGCTGGAGGTTTCCAGTGCGGTGTTGATGGCGGTATCTGTTTTTCATTCTACCTACAGGGCCCCCCCGTTTGGCCTGAGCAGAGGTGCAATAAATGACGCATATCTGCTTGGTTTGCATCGCTGCAATCCTGCTTTTGAAAATTTTTGCTATGGCGTGCATGCCTCATTATTTGGGGGCCACGAAAAGAAGAAGAGTGCAAAATAATAAGAAACAGGTGACAGGGGAGTGGATGAATTTTCATGAGAGACCCGGCAGGTTCGTCTATCGGCATTCCCGGTGTTAGGGAACACGAGGGGTTTATTATTGCCGCCGCCGCCGTGACTATATACACAAATATAACGAAGTTTTAATTAAGGAACAAGCCGACATGCTTCTGACAAGCTGTTCTCTGATCGCCAAAACAAGCCGAAAGCTTGCCACCTCCTCACATTTCTAACATACGTCAGTTCCGCAGGTCCGGATGTGGCACCAGCAGCTGAGGAGTTGGGGTGCCAGCCATCCAATTAGGAAAGCAGGCAGGGTGGTGTGTGTGTGTGTGTGTGTGTGTGTGTGTGTGTGTGTGTGTGTGTGTGAGAGAGAGAGAGAGAGAGAGAGAGAGAGAGAGAGAGAATGAGAATGAGACGGGAGCAGGTTTCATGGGCAACCTGGACCCGAAAATAAAAAAAGACCCATCACGGGGAAGAGATGATGAGCTTGTACAGGTTCCTTGGGAAGACGGCTTAATTAACCATGCCGGAGGCCCGCAGCCAAGGCTCTGCCTGGTTAATTCTAATCAATAGGAGGGATTTGGCCTGCCTCTCCTCAGCAGCTCCTGGGCCGTGAGAACATCTCTGTTTCGGAAACACCTCTGCTCTAAAGTTCTCTTTCCATTCCCCCCTCCTGCAGGAGAAAAGGCACCGGGACTGATCTGATCTAGGACAAGGTGAATAAACCCTTCCCAGGCCAAAGGCATTCATCTCAGGAAGAAGCAAAGCTCGCAAAAGTTTCGTTTTTGGTCTGCAGCAACCAGAAATGTTAAACGGAGATTCTGAGGGCCACAGTTCCAAAATTTTATTTTTTTTCTCACCCTGGGTGGGATGTGCGTTTTGTTTCCGACTTCGTGGGGGAAGTGGAAACTTTGTACGCCCAAGCGGGAGGCGATTTTTACAAAGGGAATTTGGGAAATGCTGCTCCGGCCGATGCAACGACAGTTCCCCACCCCACGGTCGATAAAAATAGGGGGAAGAACATAAGAAGAGCCATGCTGGATTAGGCCAAAGGCCCATCTAGTCCAGCTTCCTGTACCTCACAGTGGCCTCACCAGATGCGTCTGGGAGCACAGGAGACTAGATCTCTGTCTCCTGATACTACCCCCCTGCATCTGGCCCTTGAAGGACCCCGGTTTTAAGCCTGGAGATGACACATCTCCATCCTGGTTTGTAACCTGTGATGGACTTTTCCTCCAGGAATCTGTCCAATCCCCTTTTGAAGGCATCCAGGCTAGGTGCCATCACCACCTCTTGTGGCAGGGAGTTCCACAGACTAACAACATGCTGGGTAACCCATCTATCTGGCTCCAGCCGCTGAGCCGCAACCACATCAGACAACAGGGAGAAGGTGCGGTCTCAACCACACCAAAGGGAAGGCTCCCCCCAAAGCAGAAAGGGATTAAGTCAGCAGCCTATAGCGCAGGGCACGGCAGCGTCACCCAGACGCAAGCTACCTGAGCAAACGGCTGGCTCACGCAGCAGACACGAGACGCTTCCGAACCATCTGCCCACTTCCTCATTCCATTCCCAACCCGCTCACATTCCCTCCCTCTTTGCAAATATACGGACTTATTCCACGGCCAAGACATTCAACAGCCTAGCAAATACTTGCCCCTCCAGATGTAGGGCTACAGGGCAACATCAAAACCCATCCCGTTTGGACCACGGCCAGGTGTCTCACGCTGCAGGTTCCTGGGTTCAAACCCCCTCCCACTTCCTGTCTTTGGAAGACAGGTGGGGTGGGATAAACCTCTCGCCGGAAACCAACCGCCCGTGGGAACAGATAACGCCAGGTAAGTAGTCCAAACAGCACGACATGTGACCTGCAGCGTTCCAGGAACTGTACATGCTTTTCTTTTAAATCAACTTTTCCCAGCCTCATTGGTACAAAAACGGTTTTCTATAGTCTCTGTGGTAGTAAAAATACGTCAGCAAGGCAGAAACGACTCAGAGAAACCACTGCTGTGCTGAGAGTTATAGACAGTCGTCCAATGACTTCTAATTCAAGTCAGCCCCCCGTCTGCAAGGAAACCCGCTTTTGCCCGTGGCCAAGAAGCGTTTGTCGGTGGGCTAATCTGGGGAGGATGGGATTTAGAGTTCACGGCTTCTGGGGCTGGGGAAGATCGCTCTAACAGGATCCAACATGTCACCCACTTCCGTCCCTCTTCTCCTTCCCGGCTGCCTTGAAAGAGCAAACGCAGCTAAGGCAGCATCCGCATCAGCATCCTCCCCTCCCCATGTCCTTCGCCCCCCCGCCCCCCCAAAAGACAAGTCCCTCGACTGCTGAGTATCTCATTTCAATTTAATTTCACAGCTGTAATGGATTTTTCAAAAAAAAAAAAAAGCATTTCGGGAACATATTTACTTTCGTACAACTTAACTTCCTCCCGCACTTGGCATAATTCCTCCCCTCCCGCCCGCCTCTGTGTTCACACACGTCCACCCTTTCTATCTCCTTCCTCAAGTCATCTTGACTCTTGAATAATTCCAGGTAGCGGGGTGGCTTGTTTCGGTTTTTTCTTTTCTTTTCTTTTTTTCTTTCTTTTTAAATCAATAGCTGACAGACTTGTCAAATGACTTGGGGGACCAACAAAAGCAATTTTTAAACATTCATAAACCCTCGCGGAACCGTTCGGCGCGCGGAATGCTTAAGAGCGAAAGAGGGAGGGAGAGAGAGAGAAAGAGAGTCCCAAATAGCTACCTATCCGAGAGGATTACGGGTTTGGTAAACGAGGAATTAATTTCTGGTTAATGAACCGTCTTAAGGAAAAACACAATCGGGCTTTTTCCAGAGCCATGGGGGGGGGGAGCAAGAGAAGAAGCCCCCAGCATCATGGGGCTTGGAAAGGGGGGGAGGGGAAGGGGGCAGGAGTACAGCCCCGTACCAATTACTTTATGGAAATCCAAAGGTCTGGGGAATGTTTATTCAAGGAAGCCAGCTTTCGGAGAGGCATTTCCAGGGGGTGGGGGAAGCCCTGTGCGCAGACGCTAGCAAAACACTCAACAGTGGCAACGGACAGGGTGACCTTGGGCCACTTTCTTCTGTTGCAGCCTTGGCGTGGCCTCTGTTGTTGCTGTGAAGCTGAATGGGGTGAGGAGGGCTGCCCGGAACCGATGAAAAGGCAGGCAGGACTTACAGGCAGCTAAGAGATAAATAAAGAACAGCTCCTTCCATGCATTCTCAAAAGGCACGGCTCTTTTTGGCTCAACAGCTTGGCAGGGGGCTTACGGTTACTACCGTTCTTGTAATTTTGCAACCTTGTTAGAAGCTTTTAGACCAGACGTGTCCAAACTTCGGCCCTCTAGATGTTTTGGACGACAGCTTCTACAGTCCTTTGCCATTGGAAATACAGGCTTGGAATTCCGGGAGTGGTGGTCCAAAACATCAGGAGGGCCGAAGTTCGGACATGCCTACGAACAGACCGGTGATGGCGAACCTTCGGCCCTCCAGATGTTTTGGACCACAGCTCCCACAGTCCTTTGCCATTGGAATCACAGGCTTAGAATTCTGGGAGTGGTGGTCCAAAACATCAGGAGGTTCGAAGTCTGGACATGCCTGTTTTAGACAAACCTGTGCATGGAGGGGGAGAAAGTGGCATTAATTGAGCAGCAGAGGAAAGAGCGTCAACAGGCAGAGCCCCAGCAATGCGGGCAAAACGTAAAACGCCCTGCACTTCTGGGCTTCGTACCCTCTCCCCTGCCTCTCTGGGTACGTGCAGCGGCTCGCGCACACAGCGGCTGGGGAAGTAGGGCCACTCCAGCGTAATCCCGCCCGGCAGGTGGCTAGCACGGCCGCCTTGCCGTTGGCCAGATCTGCTTCTCGGCCCCCATCTCTCCCAAAGGACTCCTGGATGGGAAGCCCCTTGTTGCACTTCGCAACACGTGAACGGAGTATACTAATGGTGGGAGTGAGGCATGCCTGATGCTTTTCCTGAGCTCCAGAAATCAGAGGTGTTTGGGGGTGGCTTCGGCCAGCAGCAGACCCAGAGCAGTCTTTGGGGCCACTGTGGCTGGGAAGAGCAGTCCCTCTTCCCCTGCTCTCCCACCGGGTTTCCCAAGTTATTACAAAAAGAAGGTATTTCAGATAGAAAGAAGCTTATCCAAGTTGCACAGAGCTGGGAAAAGAGGCACCTGGCAAAAATGCCCCCCTCCCCCGGCTGCCAAAGGCCTGTTCCCTTGCCAAACCTGGGTCCCTGCCTCCCCTTGGCCTCCCCAACACCACCACCACCAAGACCTTGGAAAACCTCAAGCCCTAAGCCTCTGGAGCAGAATGCCAGGTCCTTGGGGCTGCCGGCTGGTTTGGAGGCTGTGTTAGTATTGGGGACAGAATTATTGGCAAGAAAACAGGGAGTCTTCTTCCTCCACCCACCTGCCCACCCACTCCAGATCTGAGTGACCCAATTTTGACAGTTGCCTGCAAATCATCTAATTCCACGGTGGAATTGTGTTTGGCTTGGTTTTTCGTGGATGTGCGTTTTGGTTTGTTTTTGGCCTCTCCTCCCAAGCTTGGGAAAGGGTGCTCACATCTGCCTCCCCGACTTCCTTGCTCCACAACAAGGAGTTTCTCTGGAAGGCTGGAGATAATTAATGCAATGGAATTCTTGAAAAGAAGAAAACAAGAGAAGGGAGGAAAAAAACACACCAAACCAGAGAAGAGAACAGGCGGCGGGAAGGGGGGGGGGAGACCGGAGTTATCAGCTCGAGCGTTTGACATTTTGGGAGCAAAGCAAATTTTTGAGGCGTCCTTTTGATTGACCGTGGCATGACATGGCTCAACTGTGAGTCGCTGAGACTGGCTTGTCACGGGCCGTCTGAGCCCGTCGGGGCCTATAAGACTTCGCCTGGAATGGAGGGGAGCAAGAGTGCTTCTGAGCAAGGGCAGAGTGCCATTTACCTCCTCCCAACAGCTAGTTCTCTAACCAAATATGGCTTGCCTCCAGGTTAGGATAATGATAATAATGCATGGCACATGCACCCTGGTTCCCCTGTCCCAGGCCTGTCCAAACTTTGGTCCTCCAGAGGTTTTGGACCACAACTCCCACCGTCCTTTGCCATTGGAAATACAGGCTTGGAATTCTGGGAGCTGTGGTCCAAAACATCAGGAGGGTCGAAGTTTGGACATGCCTGCCCTGTTCTTTACACTTTATACCTTTAACACCCTGGCCTCGCCCACATTTGGAAGCTAAAGACAGTCCTCAGAGGTGAGATTTTGGGAGTGCAAGGGATCTTTAGGTAGGACTCTAGCCTGAACCCTTGGAGAGCCACAGCTGCTGTTCAAGGATGGCACGGCTGGGCGAGATAGAGGGAGGGAGGGTCTGACCCAGTGCTTTGCAACTTCCTGCCTCCTTAGTTCAATCCACAGGCGAGAAGACCTGTGGGATGAAGACATCCTATCCCACAAATTAAGAAGAGCATTCATTTGGCAACCTTCTCTGACCACGGCTTCACCCTGTCCCCTTGGAGACACAAACAGTGCGCTTTGCCCATGCTCAGGGGTGCTGCGATCCAGGGTGCGCTCTGCTACCCCTCTACATTCCAGACTGAGTCTTTGGTGTTGGGGGGAAAAATCAGTCCCGGGAGCAGCAATGTTCAAAAGCTGCTCCCTTCTGCTCCTTCATAGGCCATGGTCACTTTGATGCCTTGGAAACAACCTGCCTTACTCCCCCCACTCCCCAAATAAAATCAAACTGCTGGCTTGCTGGCTTACCTACCCCTCTTTCATTTCTGCGGATCAGCTAGGAAACCACTTAACATTGCAGGAATGGGTGCACTGAATGCCGGCGGCCAATCGTAATAGATAAGCCTCCTTTTCTAAACTCAGTTCCGCCTTCAGGCCGGCCGCAAAGCCAATGTGTTCTACGTAGCTGACGCTCAGGCACTGAACCTTGCACACGTGAGCAAGTGGACTGCAGGTTACAGGAAATATCTGGGTCTTAAAATGTGTCCCTAATGCGTTTGTTGTCAGGTTGGCAGGCAGACGATCAGGATGGCGATTCCTTTGGAAACTAATCCGCTTCCAGCAAAGCGAAGCGTTCTGCCTATATACCACCCCCACCGTGCTTAAAGCAGTGGTGTCCAAACTTTGGCCTTCCAGATGTTTTGGACCACAACTCCCACCGTCCTTTCTCATTGGCCATTCAGGCTTGGAATTCTGGGAGCTGTGGTCCAAAACATCTGGAGGGCTGGAGTTTGGACACCCCCTGGCTGAAAGCAAGGACCCCCCAGACTGCTAAATGTTGCGTGGCAATCTTTCAGGCACCTGGCCTATCCATCTGCTCCTCTTTTCCCATCATTTAGGACAGGTCCTTGGGCTGGATGCGGCCCACCAAGGTTCTGAATGCAGCCCGTAAGCCATTGCACAGCCCCTCACTTCCCCCACACTTGAGCTGAAAACTCACTGTACAGCAGCAGCAGCTGCCTCGGCCACCAATGCAAGGGCAAAGCCTGTCATTGTCTGTAGCATCTTGGGTGGGTGGGTGGGTGAACAGGATGGGTCCTCCCCTACCCCCTATGGAGCCGTGGGAGAAGTGGGGCTGTCATGCAGACTGGCAGGCGTTGGGCTGGGGCCGGGGTCAAGTGGGTTGGGTCTTCCCTCTCCCCTCTCGGAGCCACACCAGGGAGCTGCAGGATCCGGACCCCCGCAGTGTCTGAGGGACATTGAACCGGCCCCCTGTTTAAAAACTTTGAGGACCCCTGGTTTAGGACATCGCACTGATGCTCATCCACTGACTTATCCCCCTTGTATTCTACTTTCCCTGCGCAGGGCTGATATAATACTTGACTCTCCTTCCACCGCACAACACTCATGAGGAAGGCCAGGCTGATGAAGTCTGATGAAGCTTCTTTGGATCAGCAGCGAAACGTTTCTATCTCTCAAGAAAAAGCTGTCCAGTAGCCATGACTCAACTTCCGGGTGGAGAAAGAGTGACCCTCCCGGGGTCACCTTGTGCATTTCATGGCCAAGCAGGGATTTGAACTCTGCTTTTCCCAAAGTCCTAGCCCAGTACTCTCACCACAACACCACACCGGAGATCTCCAAGTACAGCACTATTAATTGCAACTCTTTGTAATGACCGTATGCGCACAAGCTTCGAGTTAGCTTTGAAACCCCAAGAGAAACCGTGGAAAACTCTCCTAGTTGCAATCTCTCTCTCTCTCTCTTTTTGACACAGACACACACACACACACACACAAAGCAAAGAGGCACCCAGGAGCCTCTGAAGGCCAAGAGGCAGCAGTATGGTATATGGGGCGCACACTGGGGAAAAGGTCGCTTTGAACATGGGAACTAACTTGCAAGATAAGGTGGCGGCGGTGCAGTCCGTAAGAGTCAATAAAGAAGAGAAAATAAAACCCACTGTTTGGAGCGGACTTTGCAAACTGCACTGGGAGGAGGGGAAGGCTTGTCTTAAGCCAGGCATGCCCAAACTTCGGCCCTCCTGATGTTTTGGACCGCAACTCCCAGAATTCCAAGCTTAAACTGCCAGTGACAAAGGACTGTGGGAGTTGTGGTCCAAAACATCTGGAAGGCCGAAGTTTGGGCATGCCTGTGATTTAAGCAATCCAAGGAGGTGAGGATTTCGAAAAGCCACCTGGAAACACGGCAAGGCGAGGAGGAGGGAGCCCGGCCCGGCCAACAAGCAGGCCAAGACTTCACACCTGGGATTTGGGCTTGGCAAGCAACCCCTGGAGCAGCAAAGCTAACAGGCTCTACTTACCACGGCGAGCTGCTCTGCATTGCTGAGCCCATTGCAGGAGGCTTTCCCTGGGGGAGAAGGCGGCTTGAGCCACCTCCGCCCAGCCACCTTCCAAAGCAGGAAGTCCGCCAGGCGGCTGGTCCTCCTCCTCGGACCTCCTTGTATGGTGCGAGCCTAACGGCTCAGCAAGCTGGCGCTCGGCCCGGCCCGGCCCAGCTGAGCTCCCTCCGGCCTCAGGAAGCTGTTCCCGCCTGTCCTCCGTTCTCTCTCCGGAGAAGGAAGAAAAATAAAATATCCCTGGTCAGTTCAAACAAAGGCCCAACTTCTCGGGCCATGGGCGGTGCGTGTGTGCGTGCCGTCGCTTTTTAAAGGGACCGCTCCTGACATCGTGGTCGGCAGAAAAAGCTGGTCAGTCCCTGCCTCAGATTCTGAGTTGCAGTTGGGGTGGGTGGGAGACAGTCAGAGGCCCAGCCTTGTTTTTAATGGGAACAGATGGAAATGTTCTCTCTCTCTCCCCCTCCCTTTCTCTCGTTCTGTTTTTCTGGAATAATGCCACGGAAAAGCTTCCACTGCTTCTCTGAAGTGGGAACTTAGGACCCTCTGGAGATCCTGGACTACCTGTCCCATCATCTCTTGGCTGCACGGCCAGCTCCTCAAACCTTGCTGGATTCCTTAAGTTTATATATTTAAATGACATTTAGCCATGGCGCAGTGATTAAAGGCCTGTACTGCATGTCCAAACTGTGCTCATGACCTGGGGTTCAATCCCAGGTAGCAGGCTCAAGGTTCACTCAGCCTTCCATCCTTCCGAGGTCGGTAAAATGAGTACCCAGCTTGCTGGGGTCGGGGGCAATGTGTAGCCTGCACACTGCAATTTAAAACAACAACTGTAAACCACCCAGAGACTACTTGACGTGGTATGGGGCGGTATATAAGCAGAACCCTTTGCTTTTTGCTAACTGTTCGAGAAGTACAACAACAGAACTCATGACCTTGAGGAACAGCGAGGGCTTCACCACTGGAGGCATTCCAGAAAAAAACCCTGGCAGGTACCCTTTGACTTGGAACCCTGCCCTTGCACAGGCTTCTTCCAACGTCACAATTCTAGGATTTAAGCCAGGCATGTCCAAATTTTGGCCCTCCAGATGTTTTGGACTGCAATTCCCATAGTCCTTTGCCACTGGCTATCTAAGCTTAGAATTCTGGGACTGTTGGTCCAAAACATCAGGAGGGCCAAAGTTTGGACATGCCTGATTTAAGCCGATTCTGTAGGTTATCCGAAACACATCGTTATCCAAAACGCAGTTTCCCATAGGAATGAATGAATGGGAAACCGTTTAATCCGTTCTGGAGCCTAGGAAAAAGGCACAGACCCCTGGTTTTTTGCTCAAAACTCTTTAAAAAGTGCACTTTAAAGGTACAGGGGGTTTGGTGAGCATTGCTCATGAAAGAGATATCAAGAATGTCAGCTGAATATGGAAGGAGCATCCCTGGGGGGGGGACCTGGTATAACAACTCCCCTAAACCCCCAGCCAGCCTGACCCAGCCAGGGCCGGAGGTGGTGGGAGTGACAGTGGCCCAGGTCCACCCACGGGAGACTGGTGGGTGCCCTTGGGCTGTGCCAACATGCCCTTATCTCAGTCCGCTCCCTCCAAGACCAGGCAAGCGCCCAAAGTCCAGGAGCGGCTGCGTCCTCCTTCGCCGGCGCCCCTTTGAAGGCAGATCCCTTTTACGAGCTCTTATCGCTGCCGACCCCACGGCAGGTGGCAACCTTTCCCGTACGGAATTTGTCCGAAGAGATTAAAGGTCTGCAAACCAGGAGGAACTGACTTCAAAGACAAGACGGAGTCCATAATGAAGAATGGGAGCCATGGCGCTGTCTCCCCTCCCCAAAACAACCATAACAAGTGTGGGGTGAACGAGAAGGGAGAAGACTCTCATACACACACACACACACACACACACACACACACAGGTACCTCAGATAACAACTGCCCCGGATAACGAATAATTCGGATAACAACTGCAAATTTCCGGGTATAGGGCTGCCTCTGACAACGAATTTTCCCTATGGGCTGCCTCGGATAACGAATCGCAATTCCTAGGTATAGGTCTGCCTTGGAGAACGAATTTTCTCTATGGGCTGCTTTGGATAACGAATCTTCCTATGGGCTGCCTCGGATAACGAGTTTTCCCTATGGACTGCCTCAGATAATGAATTTCCAGCATGGATCAGTAAAAAAGTTATCCCAGGCGGCATTGCATCTGTACCTTTAAAGTGCACTTTTTAAAGAGTTTTGAGCAAAAAACCAGGGGTCTGTGCTTTTTTCCTAGGCTCCAGAACGGATTAAACGGTTTCCCATTCATTCATTCCTATGGGAAACTGCGTTTCGGATAACGATGTGTTTCGGATAACAACTAACCTTGGAGAACGAATTGCCATCGTTATCCGAGGCACCGCTGTATATATTTTTGCAATGCTGAGAATGGAAGCACGGTGTATGTAGACACACACCCTTAAATTCTAGTTCTTTCTACTCTTTCTGTCTCACCTCTGCCCAAACCCAAGGGGTGGCAAGTAACCCAAAGTAGAAGAGAAAGGCAACCTACTTGGCGCTGCCACCCAGCCTCTGCCCTTCCTAGACTTAGGAGCCAGAACCACAGCAGCACAGAAGCCAAGCGTGCAAGAGGGCACGCCGACAGCCGGCTGACAACAATGGCAGCCCCGGTTTGTCGTTTCGCCAGCAGTGGCAGCCGCCGCCACCGCCACCGGCGAGGAGATGAAAATTTATGAGCCCTGCCAGGAGACGGGCAGAAAGGAGCCCGCAACAAATTAATCACAGCTCACCACGCTGACGGGGCACTTTCTGTGCCCACTCTTCCTCTCACCCCCTTGTCAAGCATGCCCGCTTGCTCGCCACGAGTGTGGGAGACGACGACACACAGATAAAGAGAGGAAAGCTCTCCGGCGCCGTAATTTGTGTTCCCCCGCTATTATCTGACAGCCCGTCATAAAACCTTCCGGATCCCTGCTTGATTTCTGCCAACACCTGAGCCTCTCTGGCTGGCTGTGTTCACGCACAGATCTGTGCCTCTCTTGTGGGCTCATCTGAAGAGAGATGGAGGAGGCAGTGGGGCGGTGGGGTAGGGGGAGAGTCCTTGGAGGAAAATGGGACGAGGCCGAGTGGAGAACGGTGGCATCTACGAGACTTCAAGTAAACAGAGGTTAAGATCTGGACTGAACAGGAGGGGAAGACAGCAGGGCCTGGTTGACAAGAGAACAGAGAGGTCCGAGATTCAGAAATGTCACTTTGGACTACGGATCCCAGAATCCACCAGCCAGCAGAGCCAGCGGCTTCTGGGAACGCTAATGCAAAAAAAGCTACTTCTCCAAACTGAGAGACCGAAGGACTGCCGTGTTCTCTCTCTCTTGACGAAGGACCTCCCGCAAGGGCCCGCCAGATATTCTGGAGCAAGGTGCTTGGTTGTTGTACTGCAGGAGATCAGAGGCCCTTAGAGGATGACCTCCAATGATGCTGATCCGGAACCATCCAGGTGAAGAGGCTTCCCACACTGCCTGGCTTGTGGGGGAGAGAAAGAATTTCTGAGGCATGGGGTGGTGGTGCTTTGGGCTGGGTTGCATCCAGAGACAATAGCAAAGCTAGATAGCATCCTAAAGAGCAGAGACATCACTTTGCCAACTAAGGTCAGGAGAGTCAAAGCTATGGTTTTTCCAGTAGTGATGGATGGAAGCGACAGCTGGACTATAAAGAAGGCTGATCGCCGCAGAATCAATGCTTTTGAGCTGTGGTGCTGGAGGAGAGTCTTGAGAGTCCCCTGGACTGCAAGGAGATCCAACCTATCCATCCTGAAAGAAATCAACCCCGAATGTTCACTAGAAGGACAGATTTTGAAGCTGAGGCTCCAGGACTTTGGCCACCTCATGAGAAGAGAGGAGTCCTTGGAAAAGTCCCTGATGTTGGGAAAGACTAGAGGCAAAATTAAAAGGGGACAGCAGAGAATGAGATGGTTGGACAGTGTCATTGATGCAACCAAGATGGATGTGACCAAACTCCGGGAGGCAGTGGAAGATAGGAAGGCCTGGCGAGCTCTGGCCCATGGGGTCACAAAGAGTCGGACACGACTGAACGACTGAACCACAACAAGCATCCAGAGACAAGTGGGAGATGCCACTGGGAAGGAGGGGATGAAGCCGGCAGGAGAGTTAATCTCCAGCAAACCCCCTGCCAGCTCCCTGAGCTTCAGGATCACTTGCCGGCAGCACCCAAGCCATCACCGCAGAGCCCACCCAGGGTGACACGGTCTAGCTCATCAAAGAGCTATTGGCAGGTACGTCTCACCAGGCCCTGGTTCCACGTGGCCATGAGGCAATGGTTTTTTTTTTAAGGCAACTGCTGAAGTCACTGGCTTTATTGCTTCCCCTCTGGCTTCCCTCCCCACTTCATCTCTCCGCCATAAATCTGTTGGCAGCCGTGGTCTGCTTCTTCTGCGCACAAAGAATGGTCGGAGCCCTCCCTTCCCCCACACAGGCACCCCTTCCCCAAACCAGCATCATCCCTCCCTCCCAATCAAACCCAATGCCCACCAGCCGGGACACCCAAGGCATGGCACAAAAGCTCCCGGTCTTTGCTTGTTTGTGGAGATGGGGAAAAAAATCAAAATAAGACCCACCTCACGGGCTTATTGTACAAAGGGACTAGATAACCCACGGATGCTGTGATGCAGCTTCCAGCCTCTGTTCCTCCCCCTCCCAACCCCTCTTTGCACACCCTTAGTGTGCCAAAATGTACTCTCTGGTTTAGATCCCCAATAACCTGCCCACCCAATGAGTGGGCTCAGGGATGCTGGGAGTTGTAGGCCAACCCTTTTGGCATGGGTCAGCTCCTGCTCCCAAGCCTCCACAGGCCGAAGGGAAACAAAAAACAGGACCCACACGTGGGGGGGTGGAGGGTGCATCTGCAAAGAAGGACAAGCAGCAGCCTGTAAAGCAGTGGTGGCCAAACTATGGTCCTCTAAATGTTTTGGACCACAACTCCCACCGTCCTTTGCCAATGGCAATACGGGCTTGGGATTCTGGGAGTGCTGGTCCAAAACATCAGGAGGGCTGAAGTTTGGACATGCCTGCTCTATCATGTCAACACAGCTGTCTAGATGCCCGGAGCACATCCGATCTTGGCTGCTTTCAGAAGCTAAGCATGACATGGTAAAGCAACATGCTTAATAAGTCTCTCTCTCTCTCTCTCTCTCTCTCTCTCTCTCTCTCTCTCTCTCTCTCTCTCACACACACACACACACACACACACACACACACCACAAGTTCCTGACAAGCTGTCCGTCCAGGGTTGTAGGGCATTTCAACTTTTTTAGATCCTGGGGAGGGAGATTCAAACTTTCGAGAGTTTTATCCGCCCTGCGGTTTCTCTTGGTGTTTCAAGGCTAACCACAAACGTGTGAGCATCGTGATTACCAAGAGTTGCAGTTCATTGCACTGCCTTGGGAAAGGTCCAGTGTGGTGTGGTGGTGGTGAGAATGCTGGGGCAGCCAAGGGGTTACCAGGGTGCTGGGCTAGGACTCTGGAAACGTGGGTTGAAATTTCTGAAATTCACAGCGTGACCCTGGGGCAGTCATCTACCCCCTCCCAAGTGTTGTCGAGCCCTTGAACTCAATGCGGGAAAAGTGGAATGTAAAGCAAAACATAAGAACCTAAGAAGAGCCCTGCTGGATCAGGCCAAAGGCCCATCTAGTCCAGCTTCTTGTATCTCGCAGTGGCCCCACTAGATGCGCCTGGGAGCGCACGAGACTAGATATCTGTCTCCTGATACCACTCCCCTGCATCTGGCCCTTGAAGGGCAGAACTCACAAGGAAAGAGACCAAAGCGGCCTGCAACAAATGTAGGCATTTTGCTTGTAAGGGGAAGTAACTTCAAAGGTCCCAAATGGAAATCTAGTTGCTGCATTCGTGTTACAATCTAACATTTTTCTGTTGTTACTTTTAAAGTTTTGGTGTGTGTTTTTAAGCATTGGGCAATACTTTGTTTCAAGGTTTCTTATATTATGTATATGTTTTATAAAGCAACACCAACAAAAAAAAGTTGCCAGGGAAACAACACATGTTACCTTTTAACCACTGTAACCGGTAACAAGGAATTGATTGGGGGACACTGTAGCAGATCATAGGAAGAGCTGCTTTTGAGTCAGAATGCTTGGCTTTAGGAGAAGGTTTAGAACATAAGAACATAAGAAGAGCCCTGCTGGATCAGGCCAAAGGCCCATCTAGTCCAGCTTCCGGGATCTCACAGTGGCCCCACCAAGTGTCTCAGGGAGTTCATGAGGCTAGATCTCTGTCTCCCGATACCACTCCCCTGCATCTGGCCCTTGAAGTACCCCGGTTTTAAGCCTGGAGATGACACGTCTCCATCATGGTTTGTCACCTGGGATGGACTTTCCCTCCAGGAATCTGTCCAATCCCCTTTGGAAGGCATCCAGGCCAGAGGCCATCCCCACCTCCTGTGGCAGGGAGTTCCACAGACTAAAAACGCCCTGGGTGAATTAAATATTTTCTTTTGTCTGTTCTTACTCTTCCAGCCCTCAATTTAAGTGCATGTCCCCTAGTTCTGGTATTTTGTGAGAGGGAGAAGAGCATCCCTCTACCCACCCCATCTCAAGAAAGACATAGGAGAACTGGAAAAGGCACAGAAGAGATCGACTAAAATGATTACTGGGATGGGGGACCTCCCTTATGAGGAAAGGCAAAAACATTTGGGGCTGTTTAGTCTGGAAAAAAGGCACCTGAGGGGGGATATGATTGGGACTTACAAAATAATGCAGGGCATGAAAATGAGTCAGGTAGGGGTCCAGGCAAAAGTGGGGCCACCCCAAAGTGACGACGTCAGAGAGAAAGAGGCACTTCTCTCTGAGGAACGCCACACACGGTTACCTTGCTGGCAGAGAATGGCCGGAATCATCCCCATGGCCTAAGGTTCCCGACCCTGCCAGTCAACAGCCGAACTTATCAAAACACTCTGAGAGTCTGGATCTAACTCAAAGGATTTGGGTGCACACTCCAATGACATCCTGCATTAATTTGGAAACAACGTTACAACACGAGCATGCAACAGCTCTGATTCAAAGCTACGGATAATTCCGTTTTTGCTTTTTTGTCTTTGGTTTGGCGGAAAGCTTCCTCTCTGATCCTCCGACATCTCCCTTTGTGCCTCTGAGCCAAAAGGAGGGGGGGGTGAAAGGGGGACAGGTCCAGATTCGTGGGCAACAAGCAGATGCTTCAGAGAAAGTGCTTGCTTCCCCCCCCCCACCGCCCAAAAAAACCCACCCCGTCTCTATTTCAAAACCACAACCCTCTGGAAACGGCAGCATCATTGCCTCCGGAACAGCTGGATATTTGGTCCAACTCAAAAGTGCACCGAGGTAGCAAAGGCTCGTTTTTCGCCAGTTCGGAATATTTAACCAGCCAAATTGAGACGATGGCACAAAACAGCAACATGAAGCCGGGGGGGGGGGGGGGAGACCAACCACCTTGCCTCCTCTGCGCCAACCAGGAGAGAGAAATAGAGAAGGAGACACAGAGCTGTCAAGATGACCTCATTTTTGGTTTCAACGCTCAGAGCCTCCGGGCGTTTGTCCTCCAACACCACCAACTGGGGTGACAAATTGACTCTTTCTTCCCAGTGGAATCTAGGAAGCGGTCTGCCTCCGAACGACAGCCTATTGTGAAGTTTCAAGCACAGGTTTTTTCCCCACCACCACCACACACACACCCCAGCCTTCTTGAGAAACTGCAACGACTGACCTTAGAACCTTCTGCTTGCAAAGCCGCTGAGCGATTACTGCCCCTTCCCTGAAAATAAAACAAGGCTCTAGTCCAGTGATGGCGGACGTATGGCACGGGTGCCAAAGGTGGCCCTTGGAGCCCTTTCTGTGGGCACCCGACATCGCCCCTTCATAGCCACCTGGATTCAGGTTAAATTGCAATATTGGCACTTTGCCAAAAAATTAGTGGGTTTTGAATTGCAGTTTGGGCACTCGGTCTCTAAAAGGTTCGCCATCACTGCGTCTAGTCCTCATTGGAGCTCTGAGTAAAAGATGGAACAGATAGGAAATGTAGGGGGCTCTTTCTAACTTTCTTCTCTTGCACTGTCTCATAGGCTTGGCACCAGTCCACAAAGATTTCCCTGGATACTGAGCAGGACTTTTCCATAGGACAATTCAAGGATGCTGCTGGAGGCTGGACCTGGGCCTTTCGGCCTGCTCTGGTTCTGATCCACACCATTATCCCGAAATACACGCCTCTTTTAGCAACATATCTCTTTAGCGGCAAGGGTGGTGGGTGGTGGGCACAAGGCAGGGACGTTCCGAGTTCAGATTCTCACTGAGCCATCACAACTCCAAACCCAGGCAGGAAAGCTTCCCATCTGAATTTTCCACCCCTCGACATGCCTGGTTCCTAGTACACCAGAAAGAGAGAGTTATCCAAGTAAGAAAACAATCAGTCTGGAGCAGAACCTATATTCCTAATTTCGTGCTCCAATTAAAGGAGGAAGCTCTCGCCAGACTTTTCAGGAGTTGCCTACAAAGTGGCACCTTTTTTCTGGGAACCATTATATGCAGCCAACGCAAGAAAAAAGCATGCAACACCCCCCCCCCGCAAGGTCAAAAGGGCGGGGTCTTATGTAGAGGCCAGTGTCTAGACTGGCATGTCCAAACTTTGCCCTCCAGAGGTTTTGGACCCCAACTCCCACAGTCCTTTGCCATTGGAAATACAGGCTTGGAATTCTGGGAGTGGTGGTCCAAAACATCAGGAGGGATGAAGTTTGGACATGCCTGGTCTAGGAGATGCCAAGATGACCCCTCTGGCGCCCACTCCCCCCTTTTTTTCTTTTTGGTGCTGGGGCATTTCTTTTCCAGTTCAAACATCAGGACCTGGCCAACCTGGAAGTGAGCAAGGGGTCCGATCATCCTTTGACCCAAGGCGGAGCACCCGAGGCAGCCCCAGCGCCTTCAGAAACCGAGGAAAAGGACTCCCAGCCGCCCGGGACAACCCAGATCCGACTTGGGGCTGGAGTAGGGGAGGAAGAGAAGGAGAGAACCCCCCCCCCCCAAAAAAAGGCAGAGTTACTCCCTGGAACAATCCTTGATTGCGCTAGAGCCGATTGCGCCTCCGTCCAGAAGACACACGGATCCCGCAGCCGTGTGAACCAACGTTCCCCCCACCGCCAAGGCACCGGAGTGACTCCGGATCCGATCCTGCCGCCCGGCGCGTCCTCACCTCCGCCGCTGGAGCGGGCGACTCCCGGTGGTCTCCCTTCTTCTTCTCCTCCGTCGCCGCCTCCACGCCGCCGCCGCCGGCCACCATGGCTCAGTCCCGGCCAGGCGCAGCTCGCCCAGCCGGGCCTCTTGGGCCACCGGGACGGGCTCCTGGAAAAGGCGCGGCCCCGCCGCCCCCTCGGGCTTCCGCGGGAAGCGAGGAGACAAAAAGCAGCGCTGCGATCCCGGCCAGCCAGCCAGCCAGCCAGCCGGAGCGAGAGATCGGAGGCCGATCCACTCGGTTTGGGGGAGGAGGAGGAGGGCGCGTCCACACGGCCCCGCGCGCTCCCGCGCGCTCTCAAGCGCGCCGCCGGGCTCCGGGCCACGCGCGGGGCGAGAGGGCGCGCGCTTTCCCTCCCCGGCGCTTTCTCCCGCTCTGGCTGCCCGGACGGAGAGCACACTCTGCAGAAACTCAGAGGCACCCTCGCTCTCCGCCCAGGGAGGGGAAAGGAGCGCCGGGAAAGGAGAGGGGGGGTGTCGCTGGCTGAGAAAAGCGGCTGCCCCCACCCCACCACCCCGCAGGTCCAAAGGGGCTCTCCCTGCCCCCTCTCACGAGCCAGCAGCGGCTGAAATCCGAGTCCTGGGTTCAGAGCATCGGCCGCAGGCGGATGCTCGCCAGGGGCATCCTCGGCCACTGCAAACTCCAGCGCCTGCGATTTGGGTTGCAATTTCCGGTCCCCAATGAACGGCCCGCCCTTCCGCTCCTCCTCCTCCTCCTCCTCGCCTTCTGGGCAGCTGGAATATTGCAAGCCCAGAAAGAGCAAGCAGGGCGACCTAGACGGGTCGTGTTCAGAGCCGTCGTCCCCCTCATCATCTCCTCCTCCTCCTCCTCCAACAGCCCCAAAAGTAAATTTCTCAAAGCATTCGGAACACTAGAAGTCCTACAAATGCTGAAGCCCTCTTCCTCCAACCGCTGCCCTCTAAATCCTTGACCTCAGTTTGCTTGCCTAACATCTTAGATCAGTGGTGGCGAACCTTCGGCACTCCAGATGTTTTGGACCACAACTCCCAGAATTCCGAGCCTCGATTGTCAGTGACAAAGGATTTCAGGCAAAAATCAAAGGGGGAAAAAAAGAGACGCAAACAGGTGGCACCTTAAAGACTCACTTTCATATTTTAATGTCACGTTTGACACGTCCACTTCTTCAGACATGTAGCAGCAGAAAACGACCAAGGAGTGTGGGAGTTGTGGTCCAAAACATCTGGCGTGACGAAGGTTCGCCACCACAGTTGTCCTAGATCCTGCCTAGGTTTTTTGCAAGGCCAACAGATCATAATGGAAGGGGCAGATCCCTTCAGAGCCCCTCAACGGCTTGTAGGCAAAAGCCCGGGCTGTTTTGCAAGACTTTTTTGGTCTAAAGAGGCAGCCACTTCATTCTCCGCCAACCATCCCGCCGCCATCTATGTAAACCCAGGACAACCTTGTAGGAAAAACATTTTTCTAACCACACCTCCCCCCCCCCCCAAAAAAACACAGCTTCTAGGACTCTTCAGCCGCTCTGGGTGTCTGTGCTCTTTCCTTCTTCTGCTTCAGATGGGGAACCAACGTTGTCCCGATTTGTCAAGCTTTCTCGCTTTGCTGCTCTAATTTATTTCTAATTTGTCCCACACGGCTTTCGCTGCATGCCTTTGTTCCTTGCTTGAAATGAAGCCTTCATGCTTTTACTGTGCATTGCCCTCTCGGAAGGAACGGTATGAGAGATTCCACGCATCAAACCAACAAGGTGTCACATTGAGTACATACACAGTGCCTGTCCCTTGCCACCTTCCCCCAAAAAGTCACTTTTCTAAACCTCGACATTTGACTTGACCTTATCTGTGTCAGGTCCTGCCATGTGGAGAAATGATGTCTTTTTTCTTTCTCTTTGCACCTGAAGCAACCAATGTGAACTTCCTGAGGGGTCAGGAAACTACAGTACAGCCCCCGTATCCACTGATTCATTAACCACTGATTCAGGTATCCACGGTTGGCAGAGGAAAAAATTAAATAATTCAGCAGCCGTAAAGCAAGCTACTGTCACAAAACCCTAACCCAGGCATGTCCAAACTTCGGCCCTCCAGATGTTTTGGACCACAGCTCCCACAGTCCTTTGCCATGGGAAATACAGGCTTGGAATTCTGGGAGTTGTGGTCCAAAACATCTGGAGGGCTGAAGTTTGGACATGCCTGCCCTAACCCTAACTCTAACCCTAACCTACACAGCCCCAAGACTCCAGATCCAACACAAGGACACAACAGGTCCAACCAGAAATAGTTCTTCCCTCCTGGAACTTCTCAATATTGTGCCGATATGCTGGGCCAAGGAAGGTCAGACACCAATTCCCCAACAATTTATTTATTTATTTGATGCATTTATATACCGCAAACCTTTTTCCACAAGGAACTCAGGGCGGTTTCCATAAAAACTGTTAAAACCATAGACAACCACAAGAGCAATTTTAAAAAAAAAGTTATTTTCTGGTTCCCCTCTTTCTCAGTGCCCAGATAAAGTCCCCCCCCCCATGTGCCCTGCCGCCGCGTGCTATAATTAGCATCAAAGAGTCGACGCACAACTGTTCCCGAGATGCCGAGTTCGAAAGATGCTGTTGCAACAAACAACAAGCCACAGACGATGACGGATTTCATGCCCGCCTGCCCCAACGCCCCCCCCCCCCGCCCCGGATTCCCGCCCCGCACCCAGCAGTCAAGGAGTCGGTTCTGTCAAACTTCTGCCTTCCTCGTGTTTACCCAGAACCGCTGGGAGACAACAGACACCAAGAGGCAATTAACTGGCAACCGGCAAGCGCAGACTGCCGGAAGGTAAACAGGGTGGGTTGAGCCCGGTGGCATCTGTGAAGTGGCAGAGACTGGCAAATACGGAGCGCCGCGGCCTCGGCGGCATTTTGCATTTTCATTAAAGAGGGATTTTTCCATTCCAAGAGGGAGGGGGTGGCGTGTTGGGGAAGGGGGACGCCTTCCCGATAGAGAAAAGCTGACACTCCGGCACGCACAGCTTTGTACGATCCTCCTGCCTTCGCTTCCCTCCGCGACTTGCCTCTCTTCTGCTTTCGCTCGCGTGCTGAAGCCAGGCCGACAGTCGCCACAAAAGCTCCCTTGCAAATTAGGAACCAAGAGAGAGAGAGCTTTCATTGCTGTTGCCAAAAGGGTGTCAGCTGAGGACTTGGCTCCCCACGTGGGGGCAATAGCATCTGATGGTTCAGGGGGAGGGATTGTGCAGAGAGCCCCCCCCGGTTTTTTGGAGACCAAACTCTCTTCCTCCTAAGTAGAGATGGGCACGAATCAAAAAAATGGCATTTCGTTTGTCGTTTGGAGGGTCCGTTTCGGTTCGTTTCCGTTTTTCGTGAATTTTTGCAAAAAAATCGTTTTCATTTTCGTTTGTTTCGTTACCATTTCATGACCATTTATTTCAATTTTTTTGTGATTTCCTTTTTTAGGATTTTAAGCAATTCACTTGTATTGCAGCAACGGAAACGAAACGCACGACAAAATTTCCGGTGTTTCTGTTCGTTTCGTTTCATTTTAGAGACAAAATCCGTTTGTCGTTTCGTTGCATAACGAAACGAAAAACAGAAACAGAAACGAAAAATTGTTCGTTTCGTGCCCATCTCTATTCCTAAGAAATGCTCCACCTGAGATGTCTTTCTCCAAGAAGACGCTCCATCATCCAGGCTTCAGCCGCTGCCTTGAGACCTGGCCAACGTTCTCTGCCTCATGGTAGGGCCGGCTCTGCAATTAGGTCGGGGCCGTCTCTCTCTCTCTCTCTCTTGGCGGGTCTGCAAGATCTCCAGCAGAGGTCCGCGGCCTTCCACATGGGCAGCACATTTCCGCATGCAGAGACGGCCCTTCGCCAACAAAGGCTAAGCCAAAAGTGAAGCAGGGGCACAGCCGGGGCCAAGAAGGGGCTGGTGGCAGTGTTCTACGAGCCAAGAGAAAGCAGACGGTGCCACAGCAGAGCCCGGAGCGAGCCAGAGAGCGTGCGAGAGAGGAAAAAGTGTTCTGCTTATATACCGCCCCATAACACTTTAAGTAGTCTCTGGGCGGTTTACAATTTTAATTACAGAGTGCAGGCTACACATTGCCCCCCCCCAGCAAGCTGGGTACTCATTTTACCGACCTCGGAAGGATGGAAGGCTGAGTGAACCTTGAGCCTGCTACCAGGGATTGAACCCCAGGTTGTGAGCACAGTTTTACCTGCAGTACAGGCATTTAACTACTGCGCCACGAGGTTGGTGGGGATGGGGGGATGGCAGAGTGGAAGACCCCTGAGAGTGGCATCTGGGAAAGTGGGATGCATCCTCCAGCGAACTCACAAACTGACCACACACGGACACGCTGTTGCTGCCAGCCCAGGATGCGTGTGTCCAAAAGATTCCCCCGGAAAACAGGCCAACCGAAGGAAGTGATCTCGCTCAGGTTTAGTCCTGGGAACTATATCTGAGTGAGATCTGGAGGATGTGAGTTTCTGCCAACTGATGGCACTTTTTGGGGCATAAGGCACGCCAATGGGGCCAGCCCTACCATTGGGCAAACACATCCAGGCGCCTTGGAAAACAGCAGCATACGGCTGGCTTTTGAAAACAGGTGGCGATTGTCTTTTTATGGGGTCACAAAGAGTCAGCCACGACTGTAACGACACAACAACACACCCACCGAGATCGGAAGATGTCCATGTGTGGCGCCTTGCCTTAGCCGCCCAAATAGCTTAGATTTTGGAGAGAGAGGGGGAGAGAGATAGAGAGATGGGGTGCCACTTCCTGCTCCACCTCAATCATCATCATCATCATCATCATCATCATCATCATCATCATCATCATCATCATCATCATCATCATCATCATCATCATCATCATCTCATTTTTTTTCACGTGGCTCGCAGGGCCGTTGTAAAATGCATCAAGTAAAAAAAAAAAAAGTACAATAAGAAAAATATCAATAAAATAGCAATACAAGCAGACAAAAGAGGGACCCGAAGGGTAGAAAAAGCTAGGGATCAATTTGACTATTAGAAGTAGGAAAAGCAGATTTCCTTTTGATAAGCAAGGAGCAGAACCTTGCCTTTCGAAACGTGACAATGTTTCAGTAAAATATTTTGTGCTCGCCCTCCATGCCACCTCTCACCAATTTTGACAGGGTTCTAACCCTGTTCCAACAGTTTGTCGTTGCTAAAGAGAGCAAGGTCTCACCATCACCATGGATGGGACCGCGCCAGCTCACTCGCAAGAGCTTTCAATCAAACAACCTGATGCAAAGCACCACCCTGCCCTCCATTTTCAACAAACAGAGTGTTGGACCACAAACACATCTCAAAGTCCTGGTGGGGAAAACGTCCCCAGGTCCTGAAACACAAGCAGCTGTTGTCGGGTACCAGCTGGGCTGCAGTGGCTCCAACCCATGGAAATGGAGGTTCTCTCTGCGGACGGAAGACACAAACTGGGGCCAGGCAGCTCAGCTCTGTAGCCAAGGGTTGTGAGTGCCTTGTGTGTGTGTTGTGTCGTTACAGTCGTGACCGACTCTTCGTGACTCCATGTCCATGGAGTTTTCTTGGCAGGAGTACTGGAGTGGTTTGCCAGTTCCTACTCCAGGCACCGACAGCACCTGGTCTTCCCTGGTGGTCTCCCATCCAAGTACTAACCAGGGCCTACCCTGGTTAGCTTCCGAAATCAGATCGGATGTGCTTAGGGCATCTAGGCAACTTGTGAGCACCTTACTCGACTACAAACCGCAGGATCTGATCAGGCACAGCCAAGGCAGCTAAGCAACATCCAGTGTGTCGTGGGGATGCACTTTGAGCCACAAGGACAACATCTGGGTGCCAGTTCAGGTGCAGATTGTGGATGATGGGGGAGACGCAAGGTTGTGACGACACCAGAACTCGGGGCACACCTAGATCCACAAAGAGGACTTAGAAAAGGAAGAGGTTCCCCATTTTGCGGATGTGAAGAATACTCCTTACAGTTCTCCTCCTCATTAATCGAGGCAGCCTTGACTCACCGAGACAACTCAGCCAGTAATTCTCAAGGCCCCAGAGAGACTTCCTCCAGCAAAAGGGCAAGATGAATGAGGGTGTTTTTCCCCCTTGACATTTCTGCTGTTTGCGCCAAATGTCTCTGCGGAGAGCTTGTGCCTTTACCCTTCTTGAATCAAGACATACACAGGCACCAAGACAGACAAAACAGACAGGCCAAGAGACCGATCAAACAGACGGACGCTACCCAAGCGGTGGCTTCCAGTTTTTTTTTAAAGCCTAGACAACTGAGTAGCAGCCGCCAGGCCTTCCTGCAGTTTGCATTATCTGCACAAAAAACTTTGTCGCAAAGGCAAAATCATCATCATCATCATCATCATCATAACCATCACCATCACCATGCAGAGACCAACAGCAGGTTACTCACCCTTTGGCTGGCAAGCAGAAAACTCATCGGACGCCTATCCCAGAACGTTTCAGTGGTGAAGGAAGACATACAGTGGTACGCCGACTTAAGAGCAGCTCGATTTAAGGGCAATTCGACTTAAGAGCGGAAAACTGCTGGCGTTTTAACTGCCGCCTTACAAATTTTAGATATGGTTTGCTCAACTTACATTTTTTTTTCATATTTTTCATTTTTAACTTATTGTTTTCAAGTTTTAGATAGGTACCCCGACTTAAGAGTAGTCCGACTTAAGAGCATGCATTCGGAACGGATTAAATTCGTCAGTTGAGGCACCCACTGTATTTGTATTTGTTCAACCCTTCATTCCCATTTCATACTGTCCCTCCGGAACTTTCCAAACGGGTGCTGGAGGTGATCCCTCCAGAAGAGAGCTTGGCACAAGGTCTGGCTCAAATCCAGATCTGACAAAAGAACACGACGTCCCACGCTCACGGCCCCGGCAGCCCTTCGAGGGAGGACGCCGCCGTGCCGGAACTGCACCATCAGCTCTTTCCCTTCTTGGAGAAGAGAGCAAAAAAGGGGCCGGATTTTTTTTTCCAGGGACAGCAGAAAATTATAAGGCCTGTCCTGAGGTCAGTCTGATGTGGGAAAGTACCACTGTTCCACCCAGTTTGGTTTCTCCTTCTGGGGCTTCCCTGGGTGTGCCGTTTCTTAAAGACACGGTGGAATCTGAGCACAGGCATGGACAGCTCTCAGTGGCTACCAGGATGGCCACCCACACCTCTGAGCTGACACAGGATGCCCCTTTGGGGGAATCTCTGGCAGAGGCCAGGGTGGGGTGGGGGAGCTGCACAGTTTTCTCCGCTGATTACAGAAGCTAACAGGACCGACCAGGCTGGGTCAGTCCTTGGACGGGAGATCCCTCCAACACGCCAAACTAAAGCTGCCGCCCTGGGCGGTGCCATCTGAGCATTCGTGGCCATTTGCAGCGCTTCATTTTGTGGCTGTTTTATCTGTGCTGCCAGGGACGAGGCGAGCCCGTTGCGGCTGCCACGGGGAGCAAACATTTCTGGTTTGGGGGCCCTCACCATCTTGACTCCGTTGGAAAGGAGGAGGAGAGCTCCCTTGGCCACTTTAGATGCCTTGGGCCAGCAATTGAGGGGACCTAATAATGGGTGGATCACATTTCCAATATAACCTAATGAGGGGGAGGGCACAGTCCCTTAATTGACTGAAACGTACAAAATAATGCAGGGCATAAGTAAAGTGGACAGAGGGACACTCTTCTCCCTTTCACAAAATACCAGAACTAGGGGACATTCACTCAAATTGAGGGCTGGGAGAGTAAGAACAGACAAAAGAAAATATTTTTTTTCACCCAGAGCATTGTTAGTCTGTGGAACTCCCTGCCACAGGAGGTGGTGATGGCATCTGGCCTGGATGCCTTCAAAAGGGGATTGGACAGATTCCTGGAGGAAAAGTCCATCACAGGTGACAAACCACGAGGGAGATGTGTCATCTACAAGCTTAAAACCAGGGTACTTCAAGGGCCAGATGCAGGGGAGTGGTGTCAGGAGACAGATATCTAGTCTTATGCGCTCCCAAACGCATCTGGTGGGGCCACTGTGAGATACAGGAAGCTGGACTAGATGGGCCTTTGGCCTAATCCAGCATGGCTCTTCTTATGTTCTTATGTTAATTCATCTTGTGCTTTCTTGTTGCTGTATCAAATTCCATTTTAAGGACACTTTTAGGAAGGTTTTGGAAGGGATATTTCATGCTCCAGGCTGCTGTGTTAGCAATCTCCCTGAACTGAAGCAAAAGAAATGGGGGTAAGGAATAAAAACAGGTCGTGCAAAATTACCTCTCACTCAATCGCTCCAATGAGGAACAACAACGAATTTCGCCTTCCAAAAGGCCGAAAGGAAACACAGGGATCAATGATGCTGGCAAAGTGGTTTCCCAAGCACTACCTAAAGGGAATGTGTGTGTTGTATGTGTGTATGGGGAGGGGGATACAAATGTTCTCCACAATTGCTGGAGGAAATCAGAGGGGGAGGACATCAGGGTGCCCCAGATGCGGTGGGGGGCAGGAGGAGGCAAGGTGGGAGAGCCACAGTGTCAGGGCTCTCCCCTTGTCGGCAACCACCATTCCTGCCCCCCCCCCCCGCATGATACCTCCCTCCTTTTCGCAAGGGTTCGACCTGCCTGTAACTCACAGCAATTTGCCTCTGACTGGGAGAATTAATCTACCTGACAGCTGAGCTGAAGTATGATCTACCTCATCATTCCCGACTGCATGTGATTTTTCCTTACATCTGTCATGATGATAGAAACCCACGTCACTACGGGAGAAGGAAAAACAGCCCAGTAAGTCCCTTCTTTGGCTCTG
>JAHTLZ010000089.1:218101-228177 GCA_023846285.1 Phrynocephalus versicolor | reverse complement strand
AGGACTAAAGGTAAGTCTAAAGACACTGAATTGCATTTACATTAATATTTTAAATCAGAATATGTCATGATTTGAACATTTTAAAGCATTTTAATATTCTAAATACTCAGAACAGATAAAACAATAAACGGTGTTTTGACCCGTTTGATTCTCTTACAAAGAGAAGGCTGAGAGGTGATACAATAGCCAAGTTTAAATATCTGAAAGGATGTCATATCGAAGAGGGGGCTGGCTTGTTTTCCATGGCTTCAGAGACTAGAACTCAGAGTGATGGTTTCAAACTACAGGAAGAGAGATTCCATTTGAGCATTAGGAAGAACTTCATGACAGTTAGAGCTGTCCGGCAGTGGAAGATGCTGCCCCAAAGGAGGGTGGTGGAGTCTCCTTCTTTGGAGGTTTTTAAGCAGAGGCTGGATGGCCATCTGTCGGAAATATTGTGCATGGCAGGGGGTTGGACTGGATGGCCCTTGAGGTCTCTTCCAACTCTATGATTCTATGATTCTAACCCCAGAATCTGAGATAGCTGGAGTTCCCAAACCTAAGGAAACCCTACCCCTGGGACGAAAGGTCATCAGCTTGGTTCCTTGTTTGGGTCACCTGTGATTTGTAGGCAAATCTTGACTACGGGCTATCAGAAGTCTCTCTGCCCCCAACACCCAGAAGGGTATCATTGGTGTGCCTTGCTCACTATCCGTTTGTCCCCTTCCCCTTCCCACGCATCAGCCTTCTTTTTTGCTGGGGAAGCCAGAAAGAAGGCCGCGATGCCAGGAATCAATAATCCCGTGAAGTCAGGAAGAGAATGAAGGCAGCGAAGAAGAACTGAGCCTTTAAAAAAGACAAACAGCGGTCCTGGGCTGTAAATTTAGGTGGCCCGTGTTAAAGCTTCAGGTCTCTCCAATGGAGGCACTTACAAGCTGGAGAACGCTAACAGTTCAATCCATACAATATACATGTTTGGGAACAAGAGAGTAACTTTATTACTGAGGATTGCTTCCCCAGGTGAATTTATGGGTCTCTTTCTCTCTCCCGGAGTCCTCCTTCTGATTCAATTTCAATGTGTTTTATTGCCTGTAGGTAAATTCCAGCTGGTGGCATTTACAGAAGTGATGTTACTTAAAGAGAGGAATTAGGGGTGGAAGGAGGGAACATCCCCGTTTAGTCTGTGCCCAGCGTAGGCTGAGAGAGACAGGTGGAGAGAGATCCAGAGGGTGACAGGGTTTCTGGAGGTCTCTGGCTGGCCGTTGCGGGCAAACAGGATGTTTGGCTAGTGTGTAGAGATGGGCACAACTGAATTTTTTTTTCGTTTTTCATTTTTCGTTTAGGGGCTCCGTTTCGGTTCGTTTTCGTTTTTCGGGGGGGTTTTTTGCACATTTTTCGTTTTCGTTGCGAAACGAAACGGAAAAAACAAAACAAAAATGAAATTTTTTTGTTTCGTTAGCTTTCTTTTCAATGCAATTTGTCCGCCGTAACGAAAACAAAAAACACGGCAAAATTTTTCGTTTCGTTTCCGTTGTCGTTTTGTTTCTGAGAAATTTTTCATATTCGTTTTCGTTGCGAAATGAAACAAAAAAACGAAAACGAAAACGAAAATTTTGTTGAGTCGTGCCCATCTCTACTAGCCTGGCCATATCCTGAACATATAGGGCAGGCATGTCCAAGCTTTGGCCCTCCTGATGTTTTGGACCACAACTCCCAGAATTCCAAGCCTGTATTTCCAATGACAAATGGACTGTGGGAGTTGTGGTCCAGAACATCTGGAGGGCCAAAGCTTGGACATGCCTGATCGAGGGGCCTTCTCCAAGGATACCTCTAATGCCACAGAGTCATCCAGGCCAGCTGCTGGGCTCACAAATCCCTCTAGCCCATGGGGGACATGAGGCACCGTTCACATCTGGTGGAGGGGAAAACTGCAATAGAGGGGCTGCCAGTCTGATTAAAGAAAGCAAGGAGGGTTGTTGGAGAAGGGAGGAGGTTTGGGGGCACAGTGCCCTGGGGCATGTCGACGTGTCTTTCCTCTCTGCCCCATCCCATGGAACCAAAATTACGACAGAGCATCCAAACCACATAAGCAAACCCGGCAGGCCGTAAAGCAGAAAGAGGGAGACGCAAGCAGCCACGCCAAAACTGCTGGGTGGGCAACCATCCTACACTCATTAAGAGTGGCCCGAGTTAAACCCTGTCCGGTACCAGCAAGCATAGCTGAAGCACCTAAAAAAATGAGGCTGAGAGGGAGGGAGGCCGCACAAGCACAGTCGCACAGCGCGGGACAGGACATGAAAAAAGAGAAGGGGGAGCACCTGCCAGGTAGAGAGACACCCCACCACCACCCAAGACCATTGCAGGATGCCCTTGCCAGCACAATGGCCAGAGCTGGTCGGGTGCTTCCCACTCCAGAAAGAAGCCAGCAGGTGTCCTTGGGTCTCTTTGACTTCCTCCAGGTTTGCACTTCACCAGTTTTCCAAGCAGAGCCCGGGGAAAAGCATCCAGGATTCGACTCCGCCTTGGCTGATCAGGTATCCCTGCTCGTCTGCTTCCTTTGCTCTGCCGTTCCTCTCATTCCATCGCCCGCCCTTGCCAAGTGTTTGCCCTCTTCCCTGCTCCTGCCAGGGTTATCGTTCTGAACAAGATCTTGTTGTCCAAGGCACCCAAACTCACAACCTTGTCTTCTTGACAGCAGGAAGGAAGCTTTACACGACTGGCACCCGCCAATTCCGGCTTCTTTCTGCTGTTTCCTGCCGCATTCCGCGCTGCCTTTCTCTCATTGGAGTTCCTATTTTTTTCGCACTCCCAACCAGCTCCCTCCAACCAGCCTTCCCTGATCCTGACTCCTCCTCTGCTCTGAAGCTCACCTGGAGCTTTGTTTGGGATCCTAAGGTTCTCCTTGTCTCAACCCCCGGAGCAGCGTAGGGAGCAAGCATAACAAACCGTCCTTTGTTATTATGTCCAGGCGGTGCTTTCAAACACACACTTAGCGCTTTAAATAGAACAGCCCTCCCCAGCCTGGGGCCTTCCGGGTGCATGGATGAGCGGCAACCAGAAAAGAGGTTTTGTCATTGGTAACCATGAGGAAGATTTTTTTCCTGGTGGCCATGGGCTGTGGAACAGCAGATGGATGTCCTCGGAAGATGGTGGACCAGACGTGGGGCAGCCAACAGCTGGCGGCGCGTGAGCTGTGGATTCCTGACTTCACATGAGGCATGGAGTCTATGACCCTCAGGGTCTCTTCCAACTCCACCGTTCTGTGGTTGTGTCAGATGGGGATGATGGGCTTTGTAATCCAACGTGATGTTCCCAGTCAAAAGGAGGCAATGGGCAGTTGGTCCAGCAGCAGCCCCCCCCAAGGCAGATGTGAGCCAGAGGTACTTCTCACATTTCAAAACCCTGGCTTACTCCCGTCCCTTCACGTTCCTGGCCCAGGTGGCTGTACATTCAGAACGAGTTGCTTTCGGGGCCGTCCCAAGACATTTTGCTGCCTGAGGAGGAAAAACCAGCAGATGCTCCTCTCCGTTCCAGGTAGAAACCTCTGGTTGACTCATCAGAGTGCTTTCCATGTCAATCATGGAACAAGAGTCTCCTTTGCAGGGGAGGAGGTATAGAGCACCGAGGTCTCTCCTTCAACCTCTATTTCACCAGCTGAGGCAACTGCTCCAACTTGCCACATGGCAGGACCGGCCGTAGTTCCTTCCACAATGGAAGCAAGTGCTGCAGGTAAAACCTGGGTGACAGGTGGAACATATTGTGTGGTTCTTCGCGACTGGACGCATCGCAACAGATGTATTGGATAAAAGTTTTTTCTTACTACGATCCTGGGAGCCGAACGTCCCGTTTGTTTTCCAAGGAGAGCTCGCTATGCAGCCTAAAAAAACCAACTCCCTCCCAACACCTTCCTTGATCCTTATCATCTACAATTACGGTCCTACTTTTCCACGTTTCTCCTTTTCCGCACAAAGTTTCTCACCGGCGCTGCACCTTCCACACACGAATTTATCTCAAGACACCTTTCAGAGGCCTCTTTTGGAACATATGCTAAGATGCATTTTTTTTAAAACCTAACCAGGATATTGCACCCCTGATGAGCTACAAGATATGTTGCATTTCCTGGATATTGTATTTTAATGCCTCGTGCCAACTAGGGGGCTCAGTATTAGAACTAGTGATGGGAGAGGGACTTAGAGAGATGGGTAGGGAGGGAGAGGGAAAGAGATTTAATTTATTTATGCCCTGAATAATCTCTCTCTCTTTCCCTCTCTCTCTCTCTCTTTCTCTGAACAACTTCAGCTGTAATATATTGTATATCTGCAGAATCTTCCTAATCTTCCTTTACATGAGCCCTCATCATTCACATGGAACGCAAGGCACAAATCTCTCTCTGTGGGCAGACCGAAGAAGTGCATAGGAGAATCTGCAACCTTCGGACCAGACTAGCTAGTCTGGGGAGGGGTTGGACAGTCTCTTGAGAGGAAAACCTGCCCAACAAAATAACATCAAGGGTTTGGCAATTTACCGATGGCTGAGAAAGGGGTTTTTAATTGACTGATGCTACTTCCCTGCCCCCCTCCCTTTTTTAGACTGAGGCATTGTAAAACCGCTTAGATTTTTCTCCCCCTGTTTTTATTGGTACTGCTATTTTAATCTTGTTCTGACCTGCCCGGCATCCCTGTTTCTGGGAGAACAGCCTGTGAGTTGTGTGGAATTAAAAGTGAATAAGTCAAATCAATCAGTCAGTGAGTCAATCTATCAATCAATCATGTGTCTTCGGCTACTGAGAAGGGACCATGAATTCATGCCCTGCTTAACCTTTCAATGTTGGCTTAACGCACAAATGGCATCAGGATGTCTTTGCTGCAATGAGAGGGTGCCGTAGCATTTAGAAGACTCTGAGTTCAATTCTGCTTGACCCACTTTCTTATTTTTTTTAAAAGGTTATCGTAGAAATGATACAGAATAACAGCGCTCCATATGAGAGAGAACATTGCCGTGAATTCAGCTAATGTGCCGGGAAAATGCTCCTGTCCAGCTCCAGGGAGTTGATATCAGAGCTAGAGATGATCCGTTTTGTAGGAGGCAGTGATCTAGTGGCTCCCGAACTCACAACAATAACCCATAACAGGACCATTAGCAAGAAACAAGTGGTGTCCAACTACCCACATAGATAAGACAAAGATGAGACACATCCGCAAGGTCCTGAAGTAAGAACCAGAGAATGAAGGGAATCACTAACATGTCCTGGTCCATCTGCCCAAGTGATGTCTTTCCCACAAGGTGTGGTGGGGACCTCAGGTCTTCCCTGGTCATGGAAGGGTTTTTTCCCCCCATTTGAAAATGTTTCCCTTACAACTATTTTTGTGCATACAGTATTAACCAAAATTGGCAGATTGTGTCAAACTACCCTAACGCTGCCTTGGCCTTATGGACATTTAGACATCAGAAGCACCGGATGGGTTGTACGCATCTTTTTGTTCCATTGTACCTGCTGGTACAACTTCCCTCTCTGTGTGTCTATGTGCATTCTTGGCTCCTTAAAGAGAAAGTCCCGCACAGAAACCTTGAGAGAGGCCCAAACAGATTGTCGTTTCAGGATTGCAACAAAGACGAGGAACTTCCAGAGGATTTCAAGTTCCTCGTCAAGTTCTCTCATGCGGGGTGGAGAGTGGGTCTACTGATGAGGGAAATCATCAATATTGATGAGGGAAATCATCAAGCCAGGGAGATGGTATCCATCTCCCTGGCTTGGATATATACACGAGTCCAGGTCCCAGATCAGCATTCAGCTGTCTAGGAAGCTACTTGGAGTCAGATATATGGATTTTTAAAAGCAGATGGGAAGCAGGGACAACAGCTGGGGCCTCCCAAAAGGCCAAAGCCCTCGGAGTTCATGAGGGAACTATATATATATATATAAATTAAGCCTCCCCCCCCTTCTCCCCTTCTGAGGCTGATCTCCACATCTTTTGTCTGGCCAAAGGGAAGTTCCCTAAATTATTTCAGGAAGGTGAAACAAAGAGTCTTATTTACATCTGAACAAAGAGAGAAATCAAAGGCGCATTGATTTATCTTTCCCCCCTCCTTTAAAGCAAATCACTAGTCTTCTTTCTCAAATTCCATGCATGCAATGGCAGAAATGTACATTTCCAAGAAAACATCAACAACTAAGAGCCAGAGCTTGGAAAGTTACATTGAGTGTTTTGTAAAGGCTCGAGCTACATATGTGCCAATTGTAAATAAAATGAGATTGCACTGGATTTTCATTCCCTCTTGTTTTTTGTTTTTAAAAGAGAAAAAAATGTAAGACTGAGAAGAGGCTGGCATAGCAAATTTCCTTTCACAGACCCTCTAAAAATGACCGTTCAAAGGTGATTTCAGCAAAGTATTTAAGAGAATGTTACTTATTACTTGTGTAATAAATGAGGAACACGGAGGAAGATTCATTCCCACTTGCTATGGTGCTTTCAGAATGTAACTTTTTTTGTTACACTCTTGTTGCCCCAAAAGTAACACATGGCAGATAGCTCCGTTACTTTGAAACTCATTATTTCCTCAAAAAGAGAGAGGTTATTCTCAGTTTTGCAAGCAAAACCACTGCCAGCCCAAAACTTCTTTCCAAACCAGCAGAGAGAGAGAGAGAGAGAGAGCAAATACAAAAGTGGAACAGGTGATTATACCTTTAGGCTATTAGGACATTAACAAAAATATTGCTAATATTTCGAGGGCGGAAACCCACTTCCTCAGAGAGAGAGAGAGAGAGAGAGAGAGAGAGAGAGAGAGAGAGAGAGAGGTGATATTGAGAAGGTTGTAAAGGTAGGGTTTTTAACCACCTTAGGCCATTGTCCACCTAATGAGCCTATTAAGACTATTCTCCACCGAAACGAGCCTATTCAGACCATTGTTCATCTTATGAGCCTATTTCAGACCAGGGTGACATGAGGTCAAAGTGAACTATAAAATGGAGGACTTGCAAATAGCTTTCCTCAGACTGACCAAGGTGTCCGGATGAGCAGCGAAACGTTGCAATCTCTCAAGAAAAGAAGAGAGAGAGAGAGAGAGAGAGACCAACCTCATGTAAGGTAAAGATAAAGGTCCCCTCTCCCCCGCACATGCATGCTAGTCGTGTCCGGCTCTAGGGGTGGTGCTCATCTCTGTATTCAAGCCGAAGAGCCAGTGTTGTGCACGTCCATGGCCACGTGGCCGGCATGGCTGTAAGGACTGCCATTAAACAAACAAACAAAAACATTTCACCAGTATGTTTCCAGGGACTGGAAGTGCTACCTGACTAATGTGTTCCCTCTTCCTGCCAAGCAGCAGAGATAGAAGGGATGATGGATGAACCCCTCGTCAGGAAGGGCTCAAAGGCTGAGGACCACACCTCTTTCTTCCAAGCGGGGTCTGAGTAACTTTGAAGCCAAACTCGGATCTGGAAGCTCTCAGGGGTGGTCCAGCCCTTGTTGATCGCAAGCGACAGGAATGCCTCCAGCATCTCGACCAAAACCGGGAAAGTGCCTCATCTGGCCAGGCTCGTGTGTTCTCTCTCTCTCTCTCTCTCTCTCTCTCTCTCTCTCTCTCTCACACACACACACACACACACACACACACACACACACATATACAGGGAAACAAAGCAATCAGGAGCCATTCCCCTATAGATTTATTTTATTTTATTTATTTTATTTTTATACCGCCCGTCTTCCCAGGGAACTCGGGCGGTTAACATTAAAGGTTAAAAGAACCAGTAAAACACAAAGTAACATCAGCAAAAATCGAGGGGAGGGGGAAATTAAAAAGAAAAAAGAAAAGGAGAAAACAAAACAATAATAAGTAAAAATCATCATAGATAAATCTCATCCAGGCCTATTGGCTACCACTCCCATCACTTCTTGGCCAAGGACAATGGAACCTGTAAGCCAATTCAGTCTCACAATCAATCTCAGGCTGAGGAAGATGGCCCCCTCTGTCTTAACGCGAGTTTGGGCCAAGAGATGCCAGGGGTTGCTGGTTTGCCTTGAGTCATGGCTCATCTCTCAAAACCCGGCCTCAAGGTACCTCACAAGGAGATTTTTTCAAAGCAAGGGCAGGTTAAGCAAGGAAACCCACTGAAAAGGAGGCACGGATTTTTAAAAAAGCCAAACAAATGAAAAAATCACCAAGTTAGAACCAAAGTACAGTACAGTAGGGCCCCCATATCCATAGATTCATTATCCACTGATTCAGTCATCCACGGTTGGCAGAGGAAAAATAAATAAATAATTCAGCAGCTGCAAAGCAAGCTACTGTCACAAGGAGCAGCTGTCAAGCATGCTATTGTCATAAAACAGCAGCCGTAAAGCAAGCCACCGTCACCACCAGCAGCTGTAAAGCAAGCTACTGTTGCAAAACAGCAGCTGTAAAGCAAGTTAGGATCACAAAACAGCAGCTTTGGGGAACATGTTGGCGTTCTCTCTTACCCACGGTTTTCATTATCCACGGGAAGGCTGAGAACCGATCCCCAGCGGATACTGGGGTCCTGCTGTAATACTAAAATGCTTCTTTAATTGAAAGCCAATTGGAGGCCCATTGATAAATTGAAATGGCATCCCTTCTCTGTTAAAACCGCTTTTTTCAGAAGCCTGTGAGCTGAACGGGGAAGGCCAGCTGCCTGCTGCCAACTAGAATCTACCCTGTGTCGACTCCAGCCCCGGCCATTTCTTCTCTCTAAGTGTGGCCCTGAATTGTGCCCACCCAATAGAGCCCAATAGAGCTCTTCTTTTCAGGCTGCACATCCTCTTCCCATCTCCTCCTTATTTTCCTTATTTTAAACAGCCCCTCTGCTCTGCCTTCCTCCAAACTGCCTTTTCCAGTGCACTTCATTGAGTTTGTTGTTATTGTCACTGCTGCTGCTGCTGGTGGTGGTGGTTCTGCAAATTATAGGCTATAAAGAATTAACGGCCGATTATAAATCAATTTACTGTGTTGGACAAAAAAGAGGGGGGAAAGCCACGCTTTGTGTTGGGGGCAAGCTTTTCAAAACAAAGCAATTAGTTTGGTTCACATTTTCATCTATGGAAAATTAGAGGGTGGCTGGATGGTTTTCTTTCGGGGTTTTTTGTTGTTTGCTATGAGGATGGGTTCAAAAAATGCACACATTTGCAGACACACACGCACACACACACACGCACACACACACTCTCACACACACACACACACACACACACACAGAGACTCATGGGCTGTGTTTTGCAACACAGCTGCCGCAACATTATTTAGCAGATCAAAACAAGAGACGAATTAATCAAGACCCTAGTGCTCAGTGGGAAGACAAGGCAAGGGGAAATTCTTCGCACACAGAAGACCAGCCTCTCAGGGAAACGTGAAAAGTTTTCTACAAGCAGGGATCGCTATTCAGAGGTATCTCTAAAATGGTCGTTACCGGTATTTCTGTCCAGATCTTACAGCTCCCCGTTACTTTCTCTTGTTTCCAAAATGGGAGCACATGAACTGGCATCCCCGACCCCCCCCCCCCAGTTCCACTTTAAAAAATAAAATAAAATCCAGAGCTTCCAAGAAACTAATCACGGTGTTGATTTTTAAAGAATCCTAACAGCGAGTTACCCTCACACTCGTTAATGCTGTGCGGCTGTTAGCGTTCCCAGACCTGTGCCCAGCTGTTTTGCAGCGTCAAAACTCCACATGTAAAAGGGCAAACAGTGTGCATTTTTGCGGCCCCCACGGCACTTTGCAGTATGGCAGGCCCCCACCTGGAGCATCAGGAAAACTCTTCCATAAGGGCAGGATCCCAACATAACCTCCCGGAGTGGCCTTATTTGCTAGATGGCGTGGTATATAAATCTAATGAATGAATAAATAATCGTGTTAATGGAGTGAGGGCTGGCGAGGGTCACAGCCGGTGGGGTGGTGAGTCCGGCACAGGGGCTTAAGCCCAGAATTAAAGGAGCTGCAAAAGGGGCAGAAGACAAAGGTCACCCCCCTGTCCCTGTGGGCTACCCACCTTCTGCTCCTGGACTCTGCTCTGTATACGATTTCGTGTGTGTGTGTGTGTGTGTGTGTCTGTCTGTCTGTCTGTCTGTCTGTCTGTCTGTCTGTCT
>JAHTLZ010000089.1:201110-218091 GCA_023846285.1 Phrynocephalus versicolor | reverse complement strand
CTATCTATCTATCTATCTATCTATCTATCTATCTATCTATCTATCTAATTTCTATACTGCTATCTGACAGCAAGGTCTCTCTGGACGGTTCTTAACAGTAACACCACCAACAGCAATGTTGGCAGTTCAGGGCTGTAGGGGTGAACAAGCTGACGGTTCAGAGGCCATGAGACAAAATTCCCACCCCGTCCCCATTTTTTTTTCATGCAGCCACCATCCAGAAGGAGGGGAACAAGGCAGGGGTCCAAGGAAAGGCCCCAAGTGAATGAAGAGAGAGTGTGTGAGAGAGAGAGCGAGCACTTTTTTTCTTTTAATGTTGCTCCAAGCATCCTTCCGACTGCAAAAGGCCCCCCAAAAACCTCAACTTGGGAGTGCAAACAATAATAACTGCATGCCATCCAGGTCAATTCTGACTTATGGTGATCCTTTCCTGGCGTATCAATACACAGAGGTGGCTTCCCATTCCCTTCTTCTGGGGGTTATCCAGCTCACCCAAGGCTACCCAGGCTGGCTCTACTTGCGGGCAGGGCAAGGGAGCCAACTAAACCCACACCCTAGGGCTCCACCCGCTTGGCAATTACTGTATTTTTTCCCTGTCTATAAGACGCCCCCTTGCACAAGACGCCCCCAATTTTCCAGCCCGGAATAACAGTTTCTGTACTGTGTGGTTCTCTCCTTGGTTGACTTCTGTGTATAAGACGACTCTATTTTTTTTAGTCTAACGGTTTAACTTAAAAATATATAGTCTTATACATGGAAAAATACAGTAGTTAGGGGAAGAGCAGACTGTTCCTGGACAACAGTTGCAAAGGAACTCTCTCTCTCTCACACACAGAGTAACTTTTATTAAAAGGTGCATCACATTTCGTCTGCTGCTTTATCACCAACCTTGTGTGCAGGGGGGAAAAACAAGGCACAAATTTAAATGCACAAATTGAATCACTCTTGCTTCTTATCGTGGTCACTACCCAATGGAACTGGCTCCTGGTGGAAGGTGGCCTTGCCTTCCACAAGAAACTTTAAAGAACTTTATTGTGAGCCTTGTGTTGGTCTTTTTTGAAGTCATGACAGCAGACCCCGCCCCTTTAGTGCCATTAAAAAAAACAAAAAACAAATGGGGAGCTGTAAAAGCTATTTAAGGATGCTTTTCTGCCTGGAACTTTCCAGAAAGGAATGGCTGGTTTCCCCTGCTGGGATGAGATAAGGGCTGAAGACAAACAAACGAAAGATTTGCCGCTGTGGTTCGCTTGCCCTGTGGAACTGTGGGAAGGGAAGAGGGAAGGGAACGCCAACGCTTGGGGGGCAAGCTGCCAGGGGGTGGCTGAGTGGATGAAAACAGACAAAGCCACGTCTGCATTGCAGGCTAAACCCCATTCTCCTTTATACTTTACCATCAATATTGCACCGTAATACTCTTGGGCTACCCAGGAATTGCACAAGGATGGTTGAGCAGAGAATAAGTCAAAACTGCCTGGCATAAAAAAAAAGGGGGGGGATGAGAGAGTAGAAACATCTCCGCTCCACATGTAGAATGGGGGAAAGCTAAAAGGCCGTTATTGCTGGGGCTTCAACTACAAGACAATTGATCATTTAAAGCTACATCCCGCACTTCATTATACCGCTCTTCAATCCTAAAACCTAGGTTGGATTTCCGGTTTTTCGCTATAATCAGCCTTGCTGCTGTCATAAGGTTTGCAATTCATTCTTTTGTTTTTACATCATGTCCGTTAATAAGTGGTAGTGATTTTTAATGAGATTTGGGGGAAATTTATAGACTATGTATTACTAAAAGGGAAAGGGAAAGAACCGACTTATAATCCGACACAGTTCTGGAGAAAAAGACTTTAAGAAGTATGTTAGAAGAAGAGAAGATGATGAAGATAAAGAAGCTAAAGGAACTGGATGGTCCCAGGGGTTGGGGGGGGATGCACAATTATTGTTTATTTGATTGTTTGTTTGTATTTTTAATTTAAAAAATTGCTGGGGCTTCATGCCTGGGATATGAGAGCAATGACTAATTCTGAGCGCATAAGAGGGCTGTTTACTGCCCCACTGAAACATTTATAGTCAGCTTCGCCAAACATCACAAATAGCACCACTGCTCGAATCAATGCCCAATTTATGAGGACCGTCCTGTGTGCAATCTGGTAAAACCAGGGGGACGCGCTACTGAACGCAATGCGAAAATGAGAAAAGACAGGGAAAAGCCCTGGAATCAGGTTCGGTCCTCCCTCTCCCCGCTTCTGCTTCTGCTCATATTCACCATCAATGTATTTATCCATCCCCATTTGACTAAAAGTATGATAATCAGCTTTACTGGCCTGTTTCTCTCTCTCTCTCTCTCTCTCTCCCTCTCTCTCTCTGTGTGTGTGTGTGTGTGTGTGGGCATGTGCATGGGCTTACCTTTGGAGGACATCATTTCTGGGGCATGACTGAGCAGGATGAAAATGGGTAAAAGCCGCCTCTTCCCCCTCCCCATTCAGCCTGGATAATTTGGGTGTCACCGTGTCCTCGTGGGTGGCTGTGGGGTTGTCAGAACTGTCTCCTCCAGATCCATTAAAGCGAGTGCCTTTGGGAGCCTCCCTATACACCAGGCATGTCCAAACTTCGGCCACCCTGATGTTTTGGACCACAACTCCCAGAATGCTAGGCTTAGATTGTTAGTGGTAAAGGACTGTGGGAGTTGTGGTCCAAAACGTCTGGAGCGCCGAACTTTGGACATGGCTGCTATACATAGCCCTTATAATTGGTTGTGGCTAGGGCTGATGTGGCCCAAAACATCTGGTCTACCTATTACGTGTCTTTTATTTGAATCTACAGGACCACATAGACTTTGTGTTTATAACTGCTAATAACCTTATGGGTTTACATTGACACTATGTTTTCAATTTTAGTTTCCATCATTCATAACTTTTACATGGAACTTTACTCCCCTTTAACTGCTTGTGTTCTCTTGTAGCTTTAATGTAATGTTGTCTATTATTGCTGTAAGATGTCCCTCAATTCCTTGTTCTCAATACTTGAACATGTCTTAATTGTACTGGACTGTATATTATCCTTCATTCTGTAAGCCGCCTTGGGTCCTTTTTCCAAGGAGAAAGGCGGGGTAAAAATACTCACATACATACAGTGGTACCTTGTATAAAGGAATTAATTCGTTCCAAATTTATACAAATTTCCCAAAGGAATGCATTGAAAAAGGAGTAATCCCATTTTTATGTTGTACAGATTTGCCCCATAGGCGATTCTGTTAAGCAAATTTCCCCTATCTCCGGAATTTTATATGTTGTACAGATTTTATGTTATACAAACTGTTTGTTATACAAGGGTCCACTGTACATACATACATCCTCAGCTCGCAGTCCTGGTTAAAACCAGAGTCCCCTCCCCTGGCATGTGGTATGGCTGGCTACCAGTGTTACCCAGCCTTGCCTTCCTCAAATTACCCCAATCCCGTGGTGCTCGTACATGAAGCGAGAATTCCGGGGCTCTTTCGGTTCAGGAGGCAGCTGGCCAGCCGATCAAAGCAGCAGCGCTGCTCCGCCGTTCCGCCAGGCTGATGAAGCATTCGCCCTCCTTTGTTTGGAAATGTCACCATCTATTATTAAAAATAATGTGTGCTTTCTCTCTCTTTCTCTCCCCTCCTCCCCACCCCCATCAATACACCTGTGCTGGAGTTGCCACCGGGCACACGATGCCACTGAAATCCCCTTCTACATCCGTTCCGCTGATTGCTTCCCATGTTCCACCGGCTTTTCTTCCCGTCTTGTTTGGGTGTTGCTGTTTTGTTTTTTTAAATCAGAAAAGATGCCCTTGGCTCCTGTTGTTTTATAACCCACCCGTCCGTGTAAAAACGGCTGCCTTTTAATGACAGAACATCTCTCTCTCTGGCGTGCTCTCTAACACACTCAGGCAGGGGAGTTCCCCAGATGGGAATTTGGCAAATGTAGTAGACAGTTTCCCAAACTCCCACCCCTCCCCCTTGCTTTCCTCGAGTCCTGTGAAAACTGCCTGAGACCGGAGGCACATCTTTCAGGACCTTCCTTGCAGACCTTGGGCATAACTTATTAATAACACGACCCCTCCCTTAACACTCTGCTGGGAGACAACAAGGGCAGGGAGGCATAATGTAACACAGTGAAGTTCTTCTTACTTTTAGGGAGCTCTGAATAAGGGTTACGGCTTATTTCTAAGGGCGCTTTTACACGACCCCTAAAATCCAAGGCAAAGGGTTCCCAGACCCGGAGCTTAAAAATGTTTTCCCACCAGCTCCGGACTTAAAAAAATTAAGTACGACCACGCCCACCTAAGCGCGTCCCAGCACACTTTTCAAGTACCTGGCCTCCAGGAGGTAAAAAATCTTCCGATGCGGATTGTAAAGCTGTGAATGCCGGGCTCCCTCACCTTCTGTTTGGTTTTTTTGTCCCTGCTGCCCCTTTAAGAGACAGGGATCACTAAGGGGCTGCTTGGGGCTGCTTCGTCTGGAAGACAGAGGTGAGCCTGCATTTTTTCTCCCTTTTTTTCTCCCTCCCCTCACGCAGACAGGAACAATGGAGTGCGGAATGGTGGGAACACAGGAAGAGCGACAAACCCCCACAATCTCTGGTCTGAATTTAAGTTGCCACCGGATTTTAGATGTCGTGTAAAAGCACCCTAAGACCTTGCAAGCAAGGTTATTTGTGGCTATTTTTGTACTTTTAAAGTGCATTTAATTTCCCCCTGCTTGCATGTTAGTAACAATTCCAGAATGCTCCTTGTAGAAATACTGTGATTAAAAAGCAGGAATTTGGAAATAACTGGTTGCAAATGAGAAGTCACATGCAATGAATCCCTCCTCCTAACAACCTACGTATAGCCGAGAGATATGACCAAACGTTGGTGAGGAATTATTTCACCCCTTCTGGAGGAAATGGTCAATTATAGTTAGCTTTCAGGTGCCTTTGAAGTATAAAAGGTAAAGTTGCCCCCTGCACATGCGTGCTACTTGTGTCCGACTCTAGGGGCGGTGCACATCTCCGTTTTCAAGCCGAAGAGCCAGTGTTGTGCAAGTCTGTGGACATGTGGCCGGCATGGCTAAAAGCATTTGTGCATAGGCAACACTGTTTACCTTCCCACTTTTTACAGCAGTACCTATTTATTTACTTGCATTTACATGCTTTGAACTGCTAGTTTGGCAGGAGCTGGAGTTAACAGCGGGAGCTCGTTCCACTACGTGGCACCCGGGATTCGAACCGCTGAGCTGCCCGACTTTGCAGCTGACAGCTTCAGCGCTCTAGCCCACTGAGTGACCGCGCCTTCACTTGAATGGCAGAAGGGGAATATTACAAAGCTCAGGTACGGGTCCATGCTGCCACGCTCAGGTGTGTTAAAATCTTGTTTGTGTTTTAAGTCAGAACCAAGAGGAATGACATCTGTGCCTTTTGAGAAGCGGGAAAAGTAGGCTGTTACTTCCTAAAACTATACCTAACTACTAACTAATTACTTTGGAGGAGGCGCTTTGGAAATATAACTCCTTTTCCCCCCAAAATGTGTTCAATATGTGGCAGAGGGCAAAGCATGGCAGACGAGGGCAGAGTCCAGCAACCGACAGAAGAGGCTTGGTAGAAAACCTCATATTTGGCCTGACTCTACCTGTAACCCATTAGATTCCCACAAGCTCCGCCCCTTTGGGCTCAGCTCCGCCTCCCCTGGCTCGCTCACATCTGCCCCTGCCCAAACTAGGAGCAGATGGCAGCGCTGGGAATCAGCACTGAGAGATGCCAGAAACACAACGCCCGACATCAAACCTTCCCAGTCTCATTTTTCTTAAGTGCCCGGACATGGGAGAATACTTAGCACCTCTCTGGATTGAGAACAACCCTCCTCGTTCGTCCCATGCCGGACCTTTGCCCCGCTTGTCGCAGTGACCGGTCATCAAAATGACCACATCCGTACCCCGGCACGACATTTTTGCAATTGAGCCCGGCCTCCAAACAACGGCCGGCTTGTGCCGGAAAAGGTCGGGGGTGACAGTGGTCCATTCTGCATCTCATTGCCAAGCCCGCGGGGGCAATGACAACAGGCCACCGCAGAGGGCTGTTTGGGACAGGCACAGGCACTTTTGAGAGGTGACGCACCAGCCCTTTCGGTGTCATCTGAGCTGGCAACTACTTCACCCACCACCACCATTACACATCTTCTGGCAGAGTACCACCCACCCGTTACAGGCCATTGGAAAGAATCCTCTCCAGCTTTTGTCCCTGTCCAGCGGAGGCACTGAATCACAGCATCGCTGCTGGTTTATTGTCAGCCACACACCCTGGTCTCGTCCCCTCTTCCAGCCCTCCCAATGGCAGCCTTTGTTCAGGCATACACCAGACCCTGCAAGCGTGTTTGCGCCTACAAATGAGCCTGGCGGACAGACCGTCTTTTGCTTCCAGGGCTGTCCTGGTGTTCCTCCCTTCTTTCCACACACCCTGGTTTTCCTCCTTGACGCAGGCGGCGGTGCCAGCAGAGGGTGGCGGAGTCCTGCCTGAGGGGTGCCTTGTTAAAACCTGCCTCTGACTCTGAGCTGACAATGGGGACAATCTGGAGTCCCATAAGCCCCTGCTTCTGTGCCATGAAACAAGCAGACCAATGAGGGTGAGGGTTCAAAGCAGAGTGCCATTTGCCTCGACTCCCCTAACATTTGCGAGTTGTTAGTCTGTGGAACTCCCTGCCACAGGATGTGGGGATGGCCTCTGGCCTGGATGCCTTCAAAAGGGGACTGGACAGATTCCTGGAGGAGAACTCCATCACAGGTTAAAAACTATGATGGAGATGTTTCATCTCCAGGCTTAAAACCAGGGTACTTCAAGGACCAGATGCAGGGGAGTGGGATCAGGAGGCAGATATCTAGTCCCGTGAGCTCCCAGAGGCATCTGGTTGGGCCACTGTGAGATACAAGAAGCTGGACTAGATGGGGCTTTGTCCTGATCTAGCATGGCTCTTGTTAGGTTCTTATATTTGTCTACAAAAAAAGGAAACCGACAAGTAATCCAGGACCATAACCATGGAAAGTCTCATTTTGGGGAGATGAGAATACCTAAAATCCCCCATCTGTCTAGGACAGAGAGTGAAGTACAGCCCACTGTGAGGTGTGATGTGATGTGATGTGATGTGATATGTGTGTGTGTGTGTGTGTGTGTGTGTGTGTGAGAAAGAGAGAGAGAGAGAGAGAGAGAAGAGAAGAGAAGGAAGAGAAACATGTGTTCCCTACATTCACAATGACCGAGGACCTCCATCCCTGAGAAATGAGAGATGCAAAATCAAGGCCCGAGTTTCTCTCTCTGCAAAAGCATTAAGGATTGCCATTGCCATATGCTTCTCGGCCACTGGCAGACCGAGGCAGGTTCACGGGAGAAATTATAGGCAGCTGTTTCCCTCCAAAGGGAGTGCCGCTTCCAACGATGAGTTCACTGCATCATCTGGTTTGGACCTCCCAGCCGATGCACACATAGCAGGCAAAGTCCAAGCCGGAGTAGAAAAACTGGGAAACGCTTCTAGTCCCTGGCAAGGCTCCATCTGACTGAGGCGATCGGGAGGGAACCGGGAGTGGAACGAGAAGGGGAGGGTCTCTCTCTTCCAAAGTGGAACCTGCAGAGGAATACTGCAGCTTTCCAAGCCGACGCTGCAAATTTACTTTCCGCGTTGCTTGCTTAAGATCTCAAGGAGGTGCTGGAATCTCACAAGACCTGCAAGCTTTTGTCCACAGGGGCCACCAAGAAAGGCCACTGGTGGGGAATGTCCACTTCTGCCACCTTTGGGAATTCGGGTTCAACGTAGATCTGGACGTCGAGCCATGGCAACCAGACCTCTTTTCTTGTGAGATCAAAACGTTGCACTCCTCATCCAAGCGGAGAAATGTTTCACTCTCCCAAGGAAAGAAATCCAGTTGCCCTGGCTCAACTTCCGGATAACCTCACCTGAACGACTGAGAATCTTCACAGACATATTCAAGGCAGATATACTGCTGTTGAACATGGAGGCTTGGGAGTGAGAGGCATATAATGGAATGCATCCACACCCAAATTCTCCAGCAGCGAGAATTGCTGGACTGCTCCTCTGATGGAAATCCAGGAGACATGGGCTGGGTTTGTGTGGGGGTGAAAATAATCTACTGACAATAATTAGGCAGGCTCTGCATCTTTTAAAAAAAAAAACTGCAGGCAGATTTTCTATTCTTATGCTTCTGGCCATCACGAATACCGTTCTGGCAAGGGTTATGCTATATGCCTTCCTTCTAGGGGTGGAAGCAAGGCTAAATGAAGGTTTCTTTTCCAACTCCAGGACTCAAGAAAAGGCAACAGTCCCCAGAATCCTTTGCTGGCACCCATGATGTTTGGACCGGAGCCACGAGACTGACGTGGGCACGCCACGTAGACCTGTTCAGCTTCAGAGATGCTGCTTCTCTTGGAGACGCTTGAAAGAGGTTTTCTCACGAGTCTAACTATCCATCATTTCAGGGGCTGATGGGCAACTGTGGAAGCCAATGCCAAGAGATGGTGATGCGCCCCAGACGTTTCCTCACGCCAAGCTGACCTCTTTCCTCACCTTGCTCAGCAATCGCCTTTTAAGACGGTCATTAATTAGAGGCCAGTAATTAGCTCTCCAGTTGGAGAAGAGCTGTGCCCAGCGAGTTCCGTTAAGGTGGCAAATCTCGCAGATGAGCCCACGAAGGGGAAACGCAGGTGTGACGGGAACGCAAGCGATCTTCAGGCTGCCCTTGAATCTTCTGCATGTGTGTATGTATATGTGTGTGTGTGTGTGTGTGTGTGTGTTCCACACACACCTCTTGCTGCTTTCCTGATTTAACTCCAGGGGACAAGATGGTTAAGAAATGAAAGATAAGCACTCCTTCCGAGCCTTCTTTAGACAAAGGGGTGGTGGTGGACGGGGGATGGATGGATGGATGGAAAACCAGCAGGGCTTGGAACGATTTATGGGCAACATAGAATCATAGAATCCTAGAATTGGAAGAGACCTCAAGGGCCATCTAGTCCAACCCCCTGCCATGCAGGAACCCCATCACAATATTTCTGACAGATGGTCATCCAGCCTCTGCTTAAAAACCTCCAAAGAAGGAGACTCCACCACCCTCCGTGGCAGCATATTCCACTGCCAAACAGCTCTAACTGTCATGAAGTTCTTCCTAATGTTCAAATGGAATCTCTTTTCCTACAGTTTGAAACCATTGCCCTGGGTCCTAGTCTCTGAAGCCATGGAAAACAAACCTGTTCCCTCTTCAATATGACATCCTTTCAAATATTTAAAGATAGCTATCGTATCCCCCCTCAGCCTTCTTTTAGAGAGGCTAAACATTCCCAGTTCCCTAAGCCGTTCCTCGTAAGACATTTCCTCCAGACCCTCAACCATCCTGGTCGCCTTCCTCTGCACCCGCTCGAGGTTGTCAACATCCTTTTTAAACTGAGGCGCACAGAACTGGACACAGGACTCCAGGTGGGGTCTGACCAGAGCAGAATAGAGTGGCACTATCATAATTACTTGTAACTAGTTACCTTTTTCTTATTGAAGGCAAAGCAAACTCACCTTTTCAATAAGTGGTGGGCCAAATAAGAACAAAGTAACTTTAAAAGGTAACCAGGGGATGCGCACCGTCTCCTAAATTTCAAAGAAGCTACAAACTCCTCTTGTGACAAACTACCTTTGAGGTGAGTAATTTTTACCATTACAGTAGGGCCCCTGTATCCACTAATATTCATTAACCACAGATTCAGCTGGCAGAGGAAAATAAATAAATAAATAATTCAGCCGCCGCAAAGCAAGCTACTGTCACAAAACAGCAGTTTGGGGTTTTTGGCGTTCTCTCTTATCCACGGTTTTTGTTATCCATGGGAAGATCCCAGTGGATATCAGGGTCCTACTGTACTTTCAAAAGTCACTGCTCCAGGCTCAAGTTTACAAATGGAGAGGGGACTGGACTACAGCTCCCAGAATGCTATACTCAGCACTGTCATTAGTTGTTGTCATGTTTGAAAGCCACTTGCTACCTTTGCTGTTGTAAATGTTTTGGACCCCTTCAAAATTATTGGAGTGGGGGGGACAGATGTATTGATAATGCTTCTGAAAATGCCTGAATATTCATTTCAAAAATATGCATGGCAAGTTGCAGCTAGAAAGCATTACTTATCTCACCTGGAAAATAACTTTGGTTTTCTCTTTGTTTTTGCTGCTTTGCAAATGTAACTACACTTACACACCTTCATTTCCTCTCCCCCCCCAAAAAAAAATGATTAGTCATTGGCAGTTATGCTACTTGTACCTTGTTAGTCAACCCTCTGGCAGGGATCCTTTGGTTTGGATTCTTGCAAGGAGCAGGGTGTTAGACTCGATGGCCTTAGATCAGTGATGGCGAACCTTTCAGAGACCATGTCTCCAAACTGCGATTAAAAACCCACTCGTTGTTCACAAAGTGCCAATAAAGCAATTTAACCTGAATCCAGGTGGCCGTGAAGGGACTGATGTCGGGTGTCCACAGAAAGGGCTCCGAGGGCCACCTTTGGCACCCGTGCCATAGGTTCGCCAACTCTGCCTTAGAGACCCGTTCCATATGGTTCTGTGATTCTCTGATTATGTCCAAGTTCAGATTTATACTCTATGCCCCCTATCTGTCATTCTTAGGTTTGCTTGCTAGGGGTGCAGCTGATGTCATATGGACCAAAGACGGAGGAGGACCGGCCACACAGTAGTCCTCTAGGGCAGGGCGGGTCTCTCTGTATGTGTGTCCCCAAATGTTCTTAGAATACAACTCCCAGAAATCCTAGCCTGCACAGCAGGCGGTGAAGGCTTCTGGGAGCTGTAGTCCAAACAACAACAACCAGGAACCACCGCGCCTGGGTTTCAGGGACCTCTTGGGGAGAGGAAGGAGTGTTTTCATGAACAGGGGAGCTGCCGCCAATCATCTTCACAGGTGCAAGGCAAGGAATCCACCAACTCTCTTGTGCACATAAAGAGCTGACATTGAGTGTGCTTCTGTATATCTGCTGTGCCTTTCAACTCGGGAGAAGAAAGGGAGGGAATTTAAAAGCAGGGGGGAAAAGAGAACATATACAGAGAGAAGAGAGAGAGCTCTCAAGGCCCCTGAGTGTGCCCTGGCTGAGCATTTTTTCTCTACTCTGGGTGTTAGCAACGAATGTTTGCCGGAAGAGGTGAAAGGGGAGAGGCTTGGGGAATAGCAACCTGCGAATGGAAAGCGTTGGCCGCCACTAATTAATTCACCGCCGCCTTTGTTCCCAGATCCATTTGTCTATCGGCGATGAGCTCAGAGGACATTTGTCGGGCCGAGAAGAACGATCGCGGCAAGGAAACTTGCAAGGGAAGGGCGGCAGGAGCCGGGAGAAGGGAAGGAGGCGAAGAGCGGCACCGCTTCGTAATAATTAAGAATCACTTCCTTCCAAATTAAATCTCGACATACCCAGAACGGAACAGAAGCCTCCACGAATGAGATTGATACAGCAAATTAAACCGTTTGGAGTTTTGTTTTGTCTTTTATTTCAAAAGGAGAGAGAGCATGAGCTGCTTCTGGAGAAAGCCAAAGGAGAAGCATAGGAGAAAAACAGACCACCCCCTCTGGTTGTGCCAACTACAAATCCTATCGCCCAAGGCATGCCGTGGCTGTGGTGGGAGCTGGTGTAGCACCACACCCCTGGAAGGAACCACCTTTTTTTCTGGGAAGGGGGTGAAATTGAACAAAGGGAGAGAGGTGGTTGAGTGTTTTAGCAAATAACCTACAATCTGACCTTGGTGGTCTGGTTCTCAGAGACACCAGTCCCCTCCCTCCCCACATCCACCTTCCTTGCTGGACAGGTGGAGGGTTGTTTTGGGATGTCCTTGAGAGCAGTTCTTTCATTCACGGTGACAGTCTCTCCAATCTCCATCCATCCATCCTCAACCCTTCCAAAGCCATCCAAGCCGGCAGCCGTGAAAGCATCTTGTGGCAGGATGTTCCACAGTTTAACTACACACTGGAGAAAATGGCCAAATCTCAGGTCTTCACTGAAGAGACGGATTTTGGGAAGGCATTTTATGGGGGGAGAAACTGGGGGGGGGGGAGAGAGAGAAAAGCTGACCTAACCATTCCAGGAACTTAAGAGACCTTCAATTTGGCACAGGATCTGTGGAGTTGAAGGGATGAGGGTTATGGGGATTGGGTACCGTTATCCCTGAAATGGGAAACCCTCCAAATATTTTGGACAGTGCCCACCGGCTGCCTCCCAGCACAGCCCTGCCCAGGGATGATGGGCACTGCATTCCAAGATATCTGGAGGAGCAGAGGTCGGGGGGGGGGGGAGCCTGTTGAGGAGAGGAAAGGGCCGGTGAAAGGAAGCAGGAGGAACTCGCCTTGGGTGCTGAAGGAGGGATGCTGGGTTTTGTAGTCCAAAACAGCGGCATCCGCTGCTTTTTTCATGCCATCATTCGTTTCACTGGGCGTGAGAAACATCTGACCTCCCCCACTAGCAAAGCCAGCTGCCAACGGGACTCGCCTCGGTGCTGATACAGCTTGATCAGTGGCTAAAAGATGATCGATTGTCCCTGCTCGTTTTGATCAGACTGGTCGGCCGCACAGGTTTTGACTGAGACACAATGGGTCTCTGAGGGTAATCATGTCCGGCAGGAAAGGTCTTAGGAGACAGGTGGTGTGTGTGTGTGTGTGTGTGTGTGTCTGTGTTGGTGGGGAGGCTCATAAGCCAGCAGCTTTAATAGGGGTGGACGAAATCCCCCCCCCATAATTGAACTACACACTGTCTGAAATCATGTGTAACCAACCTGTTTTTATTTGTGTGTGTGTGTGTGTGGCCCTGCAACCCACATCAGAGGCTCTCCAACAGAAGTAACCTAGTCATGAAGGACGGTGGAGTGCAGGAGAGGCAGAGGCAATGCCCAAGGACACAATTCACCACATTTTTAAAAAGGCTCTACTGCACGGGACGGGAACATGTATCTCTCAATGTACTACAATTCCCACCAGCCCTCGCCAGCACGCCTGGTTCCGACAGACCAGAGGGGCCAGCAAGTCCAATGGAAACAAAGGGAGAACCACGCGTCATCCTCCTCTCCCCCCCACCCCCTTTTGTTCAAATTTGCTTTTCCTGAAGGGGGGAAAAAAGGTTTCCTGCAGGGCTTGGTGGAAGGGAGATGTTCTAGATTGATTTATGTCTCTAGCATGAGAATCAGCAAGACACAGCCTTCCAAGCACCGCTGAGCAGCACTCTAGAGCACAGGACACAAAGGTGGGACCCGTAACCTCAGAGACCTGCGCTTGGCCAACCTTTGGGCAAGTCTGACTTGGGGTGCTTTTACACGACCCCTAAGATCCGCTGGCAACTTAGATTCGGACCAGAGATCTTGGGGGGTTTGCTCCTCTTGCTGTGTTCCCACCCCTCCGCACTCCCTTGCTCCTGTCTGCTTGAGGGGAGGGAGAAAAAAGGGGGAGAAAAGAATGCAGGCTCACCTCTGCTCTGCCATTGGGAGCTGCCCTGGGAAGCATTCCAGTCTCTTAAAGGGCCAGGGGGCAAACAAACAAACAAGCCCCAAAACAGAAGGCAGGAGAGCCCGGCACTCACTGCTTTGTAATCCGCATAAGAAATTTTTCACCTTTGGAGACCAGGTACTTGGAAAATGCTCTGGGACACGCTTAGGTGGGCGTGGTCGTACTTAATTTTCTTTTTAAAGTCTGGAGCTGGTGGGAAAACAATTTTACGCTCCGCATCTGGGAGCCCTTTGCCTCGGATTTTAGGGGTCATGTAAAAGCGCCCTTGGCCATTTGGAGCTGCGCCCCTTTCCCCGGGGATGCTCACAGTGTGCAGAAGGAGGTAAGTCAATGCTTACCGGTGGCATTTGAAAGCTAAAGAGGTCTTATTTTTCTTTTCTTCCTCCAGCTAGTAAGAAGCAGTGGGTGCTATGTGTCCGTTTGCCTTCAGAACCATAGAAATCGGATCACAGAATGGGTCTCCTTTCCTCTCCTCCAACCAGCACTCTCAGGGAAGGAAGGAAGGAAGGAAGGAAGGAAGGAAGGAAGGAAGGAAGGAAGGAAGGAAGGAAGGAAGGAAGGAAGGAAGGAAGGAAGGAAGGACTCCAGCCCCATCCACTGGAATAAAGAAGGGGTTCTTGTGAATATCCCTCTGCCCAGCAACCCTGAGAGAGGCTGCACTGCTCTCCCTTTGGTCTCTCAGCCCCTTTCCAGGCGTGGGCCTGTCACACAGTGTCACTTCCTATGTATTTCACGGGAGAAACGTCCTCCCAATTAAGATTGGGCGCCCATGCCAAGGGGAGGGCGAGGGGGCTTGATCTGCAGCTGAAGCCAGGAGCGGCAGAGGGAGAGGAAGAGAGAGAGAGAGAGAGAGAGAGAGCACAAAGATGAACATCCAGAATGGCATAAGAACTCTGTGCCAGCCAGGGCCATCCATCAGTGAGCCCCCAGAGCTTGTTAACGGCACCCTCAGCTCTGACTTGTAATGAAATGTTTGACCGGCGGAAGGGAATGGCAGGAGGGACATGGTTTGCTGGGGTGGGGGAGTTGTCTCTTGCGTGCTAGGGATCTGGCGCTCCCCAGAGCAATCACCCAGCAGATTTGTTTTTGTTGCACAGCAGAATTTGGGGCTAAGGGACCACTTTTTGGGCCTCTCGGAATTCTGCAACAAGTCTGGTGAGGAGGTTGGTAGCTCAGTGGTGGAATCATAGAATCCTAGAGTTGGAAGAGACCTCAAGCACCATCCAGTCCAACCCCCTGCCATGCAGGAACCCCCCATCACAGTATTTCCGACATATAGCCATCCAGCCTCTGCTTAAAAACCTCCAAAGAAGGAGACTCAATCACCCTCCGCGGGAGCATATTCCACTGCCAAACAGCTCTAACCATCATGAAGTTCTTCCTGATGTTCAAATGGAATCTCCTTTCCTGTAGTTTGAAACCATTGCCCCGAGTCCTAAAGCCATTGAAAGCAAACCTGTTCCCTCTTCATGTGCTTGGGAGGCAGAGGGACCAAAGACATCAGACTCCAACACTCCAGACAGGAGTAGGAAAACTCTTGCCCGAAACCCCAGAGAACCACTGCTCGCAGTCATTGCTGGCAACCCAGGACTAAATGGATCCCATGACTGACACCATATAAAGCCCCCTAATTCTGTTCTCTCCCCATCTGTCTGCCAACAAGCAACTGATCAGAGCACTGCTTTAGGCCAATGTGGAATGGACCCTACTCGCCCATTCCTCTACGGCGGGTCCAGAGCTTAGAAAGGTTACTTTCGGAGGGGGGAACTACAGTTCCCAGAATGCTCAAGCTGATGTGGCTGTGCTGGTGAAGGCACTCTCAAAGTTGTCACCCAAGAAAGTGACTCTAGGCAGGAGTCATGATGATGTCTCATGCAGTCATCTGATGGAGTAAAGTGGACTGATGGACCAATTGGGGCTAAGCATTCAGAAAACCAGCTTCATGTTATGAGGAGCGGCCCATCAGCTGGTGCAATCGGAGACTCATTACATGACACCGTTTTAAGGTGTCAGAAAACTTGACACCCCACCCCACCCCCCCGGCAAACAAGAGCCCTTCATTTGTTTTAATCCGGTCTGGCAACCACATCGAATCCCATGTGGATTTTTAAAATAACATATATTAGATGCAAAATCTGAAAATACTGTACAACCCTTGGGCATCTCGGGGTGCTAGTCCTCAAGATGGCAAAAGTAATCTTAGCTAAATATGCCATATTAGAACAGGGACCCCCTAAAACTTCTGATAACAGGGAGAATGATATAAAATGAGAACCAGAAACCCCTAATGCTCTTTCATGCTTGAGGAACCCCCACCCTCGGGGGGAAATGCCCCCAGAATATACTCGAGGTCTCTGTACGCATTACTGGACTGGCCAGTGACTCATGCAGGGACACACGCAAGAGGCTCTTCAGTCGATAAGCCTTTACCTATTTTTCCTGGGAGCTCATGAATCAATGAGTTGCACTGTGATTTTTCTAACCTCTAGGACAGCGGTTCCCAGGTTTGGAGCCCTTAGATCAGGCATGTCCAAACTTTGGCCCTCCAGATGTTTTGGACCACAACCCCCACAAGTCCTTTGTCATTGGCAGTCTAAGCTTAGAATTCTAGGAGTTGTGGTCCAGGACATCAGGAGGGCCAAAGTGTGGACATGCCCACCTTAGATGCTCTTGGACCACAACTCCCAGGAATCCTGTCAAGTATAGCTAGTGCTGAAGGCCTCTGGGAGCTGTAGTGTAAGAACATCTGGAGATTCAAAGCTGAATCTAGAAGAAGCATAACCAGAGGATGGTCGAGTTCTCAGCATCTCCAGGCTGGACCAAGAATAACTTGAACTTGGAGCCATGAAAGGGCACAGCTGGGCTGGAGAGACCAAGGAGGCTGTATTTCAGATGAGGCCGCTTCATAACTGCACAAGGCCTTGGGAAGCAACCTCCCAGGCAGCAAGCTTCCACTCCAAGGGGAGTTTTTTTTTGTTTTTGAGGACTAGAAACCTGAAGGTTGATGATAACCTCGACACACACTTGAGTGGTCAATTCTTTGGAACCACCTCTGAAGGCTGTTTTTGTTGCTTTCCACCTTTCCATCAAAGGCACTCAGACAGCACAAGGGGGAAAATGTCAATAAATCCAACACTTTCCAGAAATGCAAGTGAATCGATAAATGCCCAATTAATGTCTCCTCCTTGCCCCCCAAACAGGTTTCTGGATGAATAGGAAGACAAGATTTTTTTTCTAATCCAGTCAAGTACAATGTAGGGTTCTTGACCTTTAACTATTTAACCCCCCCCCCTCCATGAGCACCCATGCACACCTTTAAACAAGGCATTCGATCCAGGGTTGGTATCAACGAGAGTAAACCCAATGACACCACGGCACAAACAAGAGTCCTTGATTTTTTAATCCGGTCTGGCAACCACATCCAATCCCATGTGGATTTTTTAAAATAACATT
>JAHTLZ010000089.1:168265-178320 GCA_023846285.1 Phrynocephalus versicolor | reverse complement strand
TTTCTCTGACAATCAGTATGCAAGAGGGGACAGCCAGAGAGAGGCACCCGGGAGGCACTTAGCTAAACATTGGACGGATATCAGCCAAGTACAATATTCTAGCAGCAGGCGGGCCTGGTCACAAATATTATGACATTGCAGTGACCCACAGCTGGGAACACTCCGTTGGAGAACAATGCTCCTTCTGCGGTGGAAAGGGATGGGGGTGGGGTGGGGGGAGAAGTGGAAAGACGATGGTGAATCTTGTTACCCGCCATCAGATTCAGCCCCTCCTGGAAACAGCTTTCTCATAGCTGGGGACAGCTGTACGAGTGTAATTTTTTTTTTAATTGCAGCTGCTCATTGTGGGGGACCCCAAATGAGAACCTAAAACATAGCTGCCTTAGTCCCATCTCCACCAGGAGCAGGCCTTTTGCAAAGGAAATGGCTCTTAATCCTTCATTCAAGACCAAAATACACACACACACTCTGCACAGGAACTAGAACAGATGATAAACATATGCTGTCATCGGGGAATGTACTTCCTTCCCAAATACGCTCTGAGCATTGCAAGTCAGTCAACTCAGGGCAGGGATATGAACAAACATCACTCCATCCCAAATGTTTTCCCACTCTCTGATTGGGTGCACAAGGATGACTAACGGCAGGATGCACTGTAACTGGTGTGATGATGTGATTCGGCAAATGCATCCCTATGCATTTGCTGAATCCCTTCATGACACCAGTAACAGACTCCAAAGGGGATTTAAAGTGTGCTGGGAGTGAATGGCTCAGCTATGAACAAAACAAGACACAAAGGATCCCCCTATCACTTCTAAAGTTTAAAAGAAGTAGTGCAAGGGGGTTAACAGGGTGTGGCCAAAGAATCATGGGGCGGAGCTGCCGGAGCAAACCCACCAATTTTCATTTCTGCCACACAGTTTTCCACTGGAACCCCCATCCCCACCTACCCTGCCACCCCGGATTGGCAAAACAAATAAATATTGCAACAGTCTTGATTAAAAATGAAATAAAGCCTTGCATTTCTGGAAGGCACCGCGGTGAGCAGCTTCCCAGGAGGATGCTTCTGTTTCGAAGCACAGAGTCTCCAGGTTGCCGCTGTTGCTGATGGAAACTTCTGGAAGTTGGAAAACGATACTGTTGGGAACGGGAGGGAGGGAGGAGATGAGGGCCCCCTTTCTAAGCGGCATCAGGTGCACCGAAAGCCAATTAAAGAGAATTGATATGCCACATTTTCATTGCTCACTTGCAAATCGAGCCTTCCAACAAAGCCCCTGATTCCCCACCCCACCCCCAGTCTCTGGGGGAGAATCCAAATAAGGCTTCTACCTAGGTAACGCCATTGACAAAGTAGCACACTGGATCCTCTCAAGGGTGTCAGTTTTGCAGAACTCTCTCTCTCTCTCTCTCTCTCTCTCTCTCTCTCTCTCTGTGTGTGTGTGTGTGTGTGTCTGTTTGTGTCTGTTTGTGTCCTGTCTTCCACCCATAAAAAAAGGGATTCTGGATCTCCACACTGTTCGCCCTCCTCTGGACCCGTTCGAGGTTGTCAACATCCTTTTTAAATTGAGGTGCTCAGAACTGGACACAGGACTTCAGGTGGGGTCTGACCAGAGCAGAATAGAGTGGTACTATCACTTCCCTTGATCTAGACACTATGCTTTTGTTGATGCAACCAAGAATCGCATAGGCTTTCTTGGCTGCCGCAACACACTGCTGACTCATGTCCAATTTGTGGTCCACCAAGACTCCCAGATCCCTTTCAGCCAGGTGTCTCCCAATTCATTCTTTTCACCTAGATGCACCACCCTACATTTCCCTCTGTTGAACCCCATTCCGTTAGCTTTGGCCCAGGACTCTAATCTGTCAAGGTCCTTTTGGATTTCCATCCTATCTTCTAGGGCAGTGGTGGCGAACCTTTGGCCCTCCAGATGTTTTGGACCACAACTCCCACCGCCCTTTGTCACTGGCAATATAGACTTGGAGTTCTGGGAGTTGTGGTCCAAAACATCTGGTGTGCCGAAGGTTCGCCACCACTGTTCTAGGGAATTAGCAACCCCACTGCAGGAGTCCTGCTCTCGAGTTTCGTAAGAAGGCACCCCTTGGCAGTGCCAACCGAACCTCAGAATGGACCACTGCCTTAATCACCCCAGCACAGGGAAGCTGGCTGAGGCTTAGAAACGGCCCTGGCTCCCAGTGAGCAATCCTACAGCTGCCTGATATCAGCTCAGCTATGTGTGCTAATAGATGCACCTCTGCGCCCTGTTATTATTGGCCCCGAGAGGAAACAGCTTTCCAATCTGGCCGCTGGCATTGCTAATCCCTTCTTTACAGGCTGTTAACTTCCCTAGTTTCCCAGGCCATCCGTGTCATTACTGAGAGGTTTGGAGGGTTTTAACTTAATAACACGGCCGTCGAATGCGCGGACCGGCAAATGCCATCCGTCCCGCTAAGCCCTCCTGAATCAGCTGTGATCTAGAGCCAATAAGTGTACCAACAAAGGTATAATCTGTGTCTTCCTGTTGGAGAGGCAAGAGAATCCTCCTCTGGGCTGGCAAAGGAAGATGAGGCTGCATCTGATAATGCCAGACGCCTTTGGAAGGCGCGCTCAGCTGTCTCTGTAATAACTACCCTGGGCTTAGAGCATCCCGTGTCTGGAATGCAGTGCAAATGCAGTATACTTGTTTGCCCCTTGCCGGTTCTCCGGAACAGAAGAGCCCAGGCTGGCCTGCTGTGGCAGCGTTCAAGGAATGTAGAGTTGAAAAACTCATCAGAGCACTTGTTGAGTCGCGGACGTGTGGTTGCATTGTGCCGTGCCTGCAACCCGGAGCAGAATATTCATCTGACCTACATCTCCTAGCAACCAGAACGTGGTCCACTTCAGAAGCACAGCCTTCCCCAAAGCCCAAACGCCAGGATTCACATGAGTCAACAGCATTAACGTGGTAGCAGAGGCGGCGAACGCCGTTCTGCAACAATAGAAGGACAGCACACCAGAAGGGCCATAGTTTTCGCTGTTCTGCTTTGGTCAGACCCCTTCATCTGGAATCATGCTATCCAGTTCTGGGCACCTCCGTTTCGGAAGCATAACGAGAAGCTGGAACATGGCCTTGGGGAGGGTGATCAAGAGCATGAAAATTCTGGAAAACCAGCCCTGTGACAAGCATTTCAAAGAGCTGGACATTTGAACCCACTCTGGGGGGAGGGGGAATGAAAAAATGGAGGGGGAGGGTATGATAGCCACCTTCAGATATTAGGACAGTCAACAGAATGGTTTTCTTCTGCTCAGGAGGGCAGCACTAGAATTTAAAATGCTGGATGGAAAGGAGGTTTGAAGGAATGGCGTGACTGGAGGGAAAACAGTGTAACAGAAGGACATATAATAAATATCTAACTTAACTGTGTGATTTGATCCTTTGGAGGGAGCTGGCAGGCAGAAGTCAACTCCAAGAGCAAAGAGTTGTATCTCTTTAGGCGACAGCCAGTGGCAAGCCAGTGTGGCACCGAGAGAGAGCACTGGACCAGAACTCGGAAAGCCTGGTTTAAATCCCCATCTGCCCATGGAATCTCACTGGGGGATGGTAGGAGTGGTCAACGGTAAAGAAACCCTGGAACATCTTACAGACCCATCAAAAATCGGGCGAGAGTTGCCACAAATTATAAGCAATCATAGAATCATAGAGTTGGAAGAGACCTCAAGGGCCATCTAGTCCAACCCCCTGCCATGCAGGAACCCCCATCACAATATTTCTGACAGATGGCCATCCAGCCTCTGCTTAAAAACCTCTAAAGAAGGAGACTCAACCACTCTCCGCGGGAGCATCTTCCACTGCCGAATAGCTCTAACTGTCATGAAGTTCTTCCTAATGTTCAAATGTTCAATGTGACGGCAAAGAGCAACTTGTGTCCAGATTTATACTGCAGCCTTTAAAGGCCAAAACAACATGGAAGCCATCTGTCCTCCGGCACCAAGGAAAGCAGCTGGCTGAAGAAACATTTGCTCCAGGGTGGTTTTTAACCACAGATGTGACCAGTCCTGGCGGATATTAAGCCATTGTGATTAATTAATTATTCTATTTATTTGATTAGATGGTTGAGAGAAGCATTGTTCTCTCCCAAGGCATGAAGGGGGACGTCCTGTCCCTTGATGAAAATGCTACTCTCTGCCCACCTCAGATAACTATAGGGCCGGGGAGGGGCGGGGGGGGGGAGAGAGACTTATTTAGGCCGCAGTCTCACCAGCGTTTTCTGTGCATTTTTTGCTGCAGCGAACTGCGCAGTAAAAGATCGCGTCCTAACCGCGAAGGGAAGTAATTTGGCGCCCTGACCGACCACGCCCCCAGAAGCGCACTTTCACAGAAGTTTTTTAAACCACCACTTCCCTTAAAGATGTGCAGTTCTTTGCTACTCTAGCGAGGTGCGACCCCAGAAAATACGCCGTCATTAGCTTCGTACCCCTTTTCCTGCCACTTCCGGCAACGGAGACTTAGAAAATCGACCCAGAAAAAGGGAAAAGATACACATTAAGCAAGTAGAGATGGGCTCAGAGCAGTAAAATACTACCCTGTCGACAGGACACTAACTGCGCATCAAACACCACGTGACTGCCCGAAAAACAACAACTACGCATCAAATTAAGATGCGCAGAAAACTTTACCGAGACTGCGGTTAGTTGACATCGTCGCTAGAAAGGGATGAGACCCAGGGCAAGTGATGGGCCGCCTGTGCCTCAACCCCTGGTGTTGCTAAACTGCATTATATAAGATCAGACCTAATGGGAACCAGAGTCTGACAACATCTGGAACGCTGCCCTTGACTCGCCTCTGGATCAGACAAAGCGACAGGACTACTGTGAGAACCTCTATGTTATCAATCAGTCTGTGTTCACATAAGAACCTAAGAAGAGCCCTGCTGGATCAGGCCAAAGGCCCATCTAGTCCAGCTTCCTTTATCTCCCAGTGCCCCCACCAGATGCGTCTGGGAGCGCACAAGACTAGATCTCTGTCTCCTGATCCCACTCCCTTGCATCTGGCCCTTGAAGGACCCTGGTTTTAAGCCTGGAGATGACACATCTTCATCATGGTTTGTCACCCGTGATGGACTTTTCCTACAGGAATCTATCCAATCCCCTTTTGAAGGCATCCAGGCTAGATGCCATCACCACATCTTGAAATACAAGCAGAAGAGCTGGAACTACTGAATTTTCACATCTTGCTCTGAAGCTTCTAAGAGCCATGGTGGGGAAGCAAGATTAATGCTTAGGAAATTGCCTTTGTGTGTGTGTGTGTGTTGCGGGGGGGGGGACTTCCAGAATCCCCAAGCTAGTATGGCAAGTTTGTGGTGCAACTTGGAGACAGATATTTTTAGGGCTTCATTCGACTGGTGCCTGTTATAGCTCCGTTTCTGGCTTTATGGTTCTGCCTTTTAATTTGATATATCCGCAAAGCTTATTTTGTTCTGCTGCACATTGCCCCGGGAGCGGTTTGCTATCAGGAGTCCAATACATCTAATTAATTAATAAGCCCAAAAGGAGAGGAGGGGAGCTGGGTTACAGCGATGAGGGAGGGAAACACCACAACCTGAATTAGGAAGGGACACACACACCCTCCGCCCCTTGAAAAGACTCGAATACCACAGTTGCTGTATATAAGGCACCTGCTAATGCTCCTAATTGTATTTTTATTCTTATTGTAAAGCATTCTTGATCAATATGCTCATTGGTATTTTACCAGTGTTTCAGCAAAGGCACTATTGCTGTGTACCCACTGGGCTGAAAGATCTATTTTGCAGTAATATTGTGCAGTTTGTGATGCCAGGTAAATGCACACATCCTTAAGAAAGCCTTTTAGTCCAGCTAATTCTGTGGCCTTTTCAGAGTCAAGCTACACGTGAAGAGGAATGTGTATTCTCCACAATTCACTCCTTTTCACTCCCACAAGGTGCAATCAGATTTGTAAATGAAGTCCATGTTCACCTCCCAAGGACCAGTCACAAAACAAAGCATGGTATATGCAAGATGCAAAATCAAAGATCATTAGCCAACAAAAAAACAATGACAGGCAAACTACAGAGCCACCCTGTTCCTGTGCATTGCAACCATTGTTGTTTGTGTAATCAAACATATTTGCCACACCACTGAATATTTCCATTTGATTCTCTCCCTCCCTTGTCACACAAGCTTAAATTGATGCCTACCTGTGTGGATACTTTTGCTGTTAGTTATTACCCAGTCCTTGTTTGCTCAGCAGACTAACCAACCAACTTTTGTTGGCCACTTCAAGGCACTTTCCAAAATTCAAAACCAGCAAGTCACGTGAAGAGCCAGGCAAAGCAGCCACCGGTAAGAAAAACAGGATATAAAAGAGAAAGCAAATCTAGATAAATGTATGGATTATCATACTGGTTAGCTTCCCACTTTGACGAGTGTTGCTTCAGAACAGGTGGAGATTCTTATCAAGGAAAGAAGACATGGTGGATGGACCATTGGAGTTTTGAGTTTGTGAAGCAAGAGATGGATAGATATTTCTGGCAAGCAACTGTGGCCTTCCTGAGATTTCCATCCATCATCCCAGCCTGCAAAGGTGAAGGCTTATGCCTCCTCATTTTCTCTTGCTTTTTTAGGGCTCCCAGCCCATCAGGTGACCAAGCTGGGAATTAGTCAAGGGCTGTAATGCCCTCAAAAACAGCGGTCACGATAGGGTGGCTTCAGCTTTTGGAACTCCCTTGTAGCATTTGACAAGTTGACGTAAGTCTAGCTCAAACCAGCCCCTGACATCTTGATCGGGCAGTCGGAAGATTCACTTAAAGAACAGCTGTAGAGTTGGCAAGCGCACCCCCTTCCGCCCCAAGCAGAGGTAAGGATCAAGAGTCAAAAGAAAAAGTAAACAGAAGTTGGGAAGCTGTTAGCAAGAGGGCCGGAAAGCCGTACGGAGGCGTCTCTCGCACTGCCGATGCTTCAAGCCAAGCTGGGAAGAACAGATGCCTGTTTTTAAAAGGGGGGGGGCTACCTGGGTGTTCTCGTGAAGGAGGACTCACCTAAGGGAAGTTCTGCTTGTCAGAAACCCACATGCCATGACGTTCCCCGGTCACTTTGAAGAGAGACGGGTGGCAGTGACGGGAGAGGGGAGGATGACTTCATCAGGTGCTAGGAGGGAGTTGAGCGCCAAACAGGACTGGAATGCGGTTTGAGCCGGGGAAGGCAGAGGAACAACCCAGGAGGAAGTCTGGGCACAGCCTGGGCAACACCCCGTGAGTCCCGTTGGTTTCAGGAAGGAAATCGAGTAAGTGCCAGGAGCAACGAGGGGAAGCCGGGGAAGATCTGAAACAGAGATGCTTCTCTCTCTCTCCCTCTCTCTTTTTCGCATTCACGCTTTCGGCAAGGCAGGAATGCAGGCACGGGATTCGGCACCCCCCATTTCTCCTCCAAAGTATACCCAGCCAATGAACAACAGACTCCTTCATCACCTGATGCTCCCGTTCAGCCTGACCCATTGGCAGAGGAATCTTGACACCTTCTGTTCTCTTCAAACGGGGTGGTGTTTCCAGGCGGCAAGGTAGAACTGGATTTACCTGTCTCGTCCCCGCCCAGCCTCCGCCCAAGAGCCCTCATTACTGAGTCTAATGAGTTCAGGCAGCTGACTTGCCCGGGATCCTCTGTGTAATTTTTTTTGTTTTGCCTCCAGACCCAACCACAACCAAGAACGTACTGTATATACTTGAATATAAGCCTAGTTTTTCAGCCATAATTTTGGACTGAAAAAAGGGGCCCTCGACTTATATTCGGGTCAATACTTTTAGCCACAGAGGCAAGAACTTGGCTTGGTGGCTAAAAGTCATTTTAAACATTGTGTGCCGCTTCTCATGACCCCCCTCTGCATCACAGGGGAGTGGTGTGCGATGTTTAAAATGACTTTTAGCCACTGACCCAAGCACTTGCATCAGTGGCTAAAAGTCATTTTAAACATCACACACCACTCCCCCAGCTCACAAAGGAGGATCTGCCCGGTCCTGCTGCATTTCCCACCCTAGACTTATCCTCGAGTCAATACATTTCCACAGTTTTGGGGGGTTAAATTAGGGGCCTCGACTTATACTCGGGTCGACTTATACTCGAGTATACACGGGTATTCACTTTTCTAGCTGCCTGGTGTCATAAAATTCCCTCCCTGTGTGCTTCCGAAGTTCGAAAAGTGAGCCACCACACAAACAAGAAATATTATCATTTTTTTAAAAAAGGGACTCGATGCCATCTCCATTTTAGCAGCACTCTGGATTTTTGCCCAGCCTTCCATGACTGAGCAGATTTTGTTGGAAATCTCTACCCTCTGTTTTGCAGAAATCAGAGGAGGCCAAGATCTAACCTGAAAGCTGCCACGTGGAATCCTTTGCAGCCAGAGCCGCACTTAAGAAAACCGTGGCATTCCAGGTGGAAAAGACTCTCACCCCAGTTCTTTTTTTTTTCCTGTAAGAATTTTTCAAAAATTCACCCAGGTCTTCAGAGTGAGTTTATCTGGAAGTTGAGTCATGGCAACTGGACTTCTTTTTCTTGAGAGATAGAAACGCTTCACTGCTCATCCAAACAGCACTGATGAAGCTGTTTGGATGAACAGTGAAACGTTTCTCTCTCTCAAGAAAAAGAAGTCCAGTTGCCACGACTTCACTTCCACATCAAGTAGGACATTTGCTCTCCTCTTTGGCCTCTTGTGGTCAGTGTATTAAAGGTATGAATGTTTTTGCTTTTTTTTTTTCATTATATGGTACATCGTTGCTATCTCATCAGCATCCTCCACAGGTCACAGAACGCAGCCTTGCTTATATGGCTCTTAATGAAATGAGAGTCCTGTCTCACTAGAGGGCACTAACACTTCTTCCATATAACTCATGCAATTAAAAAAAAAACCTAAATGAATAAGAAGGAACGAAGGAAAAGATGGCTGTGGTGCAGACCAGGAATGCTTGCTCTTTTACACACACACAAACACACTTACTTTACTATGGGGACCAGTAATTCTGATGCAGTTTTAAAAACAAACAAAAATGTGTTTTTTAAGTGCAGTGCGATAGAGGCCTATCCTTACAAAAACACGTTCTGCTTTTCTCCTGTTTCCTTCAGCCTTCCTCCCAAGAATAAACGCCCCAAATTTGCTTGTCATTCTCTTTCTCTTTCCCAAAATAGAAATCTCCCTTATCTCAGTGATGGTTTGAAACTAGTGTTTTCAACTCCAACTGGCAGCATTGCCCCCCCCTTCCCGGACTCATGGGCAGAAGGGGAGGGGCAGAAGAGGGAACCCCCCCCCCACACACACCATCACTTGCTGTCTGCAAGGCTTCTAACTGAATCCAGAACCTGGAGTGTTCCATCACAATCACTTCTCACCAAATCCACCAGTGGCACTGGGTGGCTGTGTCCACTCAGCCATTGTCCCTCTCAGCCATCAAGCCCCTCCGCCTTCACCAAAAGGAAACCCCAAACAAACAAACAAACAAAAATGCCAGAAAAGAATAGCATGTTGTTGACCCAGAGGAAGACAAAGCAAAGACTTAGATACCTGAAGGACCGCCTCCTTCCATATGAACCTACCCGGCAATTAAGATCGAGCCAGGGGGGCCTCTTGAAAGAGCCATCCCTCAAGGAGGTGAGAGGGATGGCTTGTAGGCGCAGGGTCTTCTCGGCAGCTGCCCCCAAGCTATGGAATGCCCTCCCAAGTGAGACCCGCCTGGCGCCGACGATGATAACATTTCGGCGCCAGGTAAAAACCTTCCTGTTCCAGAAGTTGTTTAATCGATACAACATAGACTATGGGCCCTCTGATGGCAATTTTAGTGTAATGATTTAAGTGTAAGGTTTTAATTATTTTTTTAATTATTTATTGATACTTGATGTTTTAACTGTTTTAATTCTTTGATTGTAAGCTGGCCAAAGACCTTTTGTGTAGTGGGCGGCATATAAGTTGTAAAAATAAGAAAGAAAGAAGGAAAGAAAGAAAGAAAGAAAGAAAGAAAGAAAGAAAGAAAGAAAGAAAGAAAGAAAGAAAGAAAGAAAGAAAGAAAGAAAGAAA
>JAHTLZ010000089.1:133960-147697 GCA_023846285.1 Phrynocephalus versicolor | reverse complement strand
CACACACACACACACACACACACACACACACACACACACACACACACTTTCCCTGGCTTTTCGGGCCTTTGGCAGAATGGCAACTCTCACAAAGAACTGCCTGCTTTTGAGGATGCCGACCCCATAGGAGTCCCTGAAGATGTTAATGCTATCTGAGCCTTCTTGGTGCCTACATCGCAATTTTTGGAATCCGTCACCCTCGGGAATCTGCCTGGCCCTGTCTCTGCAGGGTTTCAAATTTTATTTAGAAACCTGGATGTCTAGACTGACTTTTGCTGAGTTTTGCTGATGCCGATCAAGGTGCCAGGCATGGTTTTCAACTCTGCAACTCCACCTCTGTTTTTGTCCCTTTTTCTTATGATTTTTTTCCTATTGGTTTTGTGGTGGCTCAGCGGGCTAGAATGCTTATATGTTTATATGAGCTTATATATGCTAATCTCTGTTCCCAAGCCAAAGATCCAGTGTTGTGCAAGTCCGTGGCCATGTGGCCGGCGTGGCTGAACACATTTCTGTTTATATATATTCACTATTGTTGGAACTCATTTTATTAGCATGCTATTGTTATGTTCACCTATTACTTTGTATATTGTGCTGTTTGTCTTTGGAATCCTTGTTAACCACCCAGAGTGGCCTTCAGGACAGATGGTAGCGGCATATAAATCAAATAAAAATAAATAAACAAATCCGAATGGAGAATGTGGTAAATGTTCCTTGCAGCTCTGCTGCCCTCTTGAGGGACAACGATGTATTACAGCTCTGATTTTTAAAAAAATCACTGCTTCCACTCCCTGGAAACTAATAGACACCAGTGTGACCCATTCATATTTATTTGTTTGTTTGTTTGTTTGTTTGTTGTATTTCTGTACCACCCATCTTCCAGACGGAACTCTGCAAGCCAAGTCCTAGGCCAGGCAATACATTTATTGAGTCCCTAAAAAGCTCCTTTTGCATGTACACTAAAGATCCGAACCTTTTTCAAGCAAAAAAAAAAAAAAAAAAAAAAAAAAGGAGGAGTGAGCCTTGTGGCCATTACAAAATACAAATGCAAGACTAGTCTATATAGGCGGTACCTTTATAGGCCACTAATAAAATCACAGAAAACCATTGTTAGCTTTCCTGAGACACTGTACAATGGGGGTGGGGTGGGGTGAGAAATTATGTGCATTGTCTATTTGCGACATGTTGTATACCGCCCAGTATTCCTGCGGGAAAGTTGGGCGGTTAACAAATATAAAAATAAATAAATAAATGGAGGGAACACATACACAGAAAATGGCGTTGTGGAATTGCTTTTTCTGCTTTGTCAAGAGGAGAGAGGACCATCGTGGATTAATCTGCTTGCCGATAATAAGCTGGGTTCCTATAGCTTGCTGGACATGCTGCTGCTTCGGCCATCCTTCAGTGTTGGTGGAATATACTATGTCTACCTAGCATAGTGGTTCTTAACCTTCCTAACGCCGTGCCCCTTTAATATAGTTCCTCATGTTGTGGTGACGCCTTGCCCTGCTTGGAAGAGGCCACAAGCCCCCTTTGGCAGGCCACTGCTGCAGGTGCCATAGAAAACTTCCTCTACAGGCACCCTCAGCCAATCGCAGCCTCCGGTGCCATTGACTGACATCCCCTCCAACCCATCAAGCTGCAACTCACTCTTCCCCCCCTTTCCTCTCCCTCTTCCTCCAGACCCAAGCTGTTTGTGCCTTTTTCTTCACTGGCTCATGATGACCCCTGTGACATGGTCGTTCGACCCCCAAAGGGGTCCCGACCCCCAGGTTGAGAACCATTGAATTAGCAAGTCCCAAATTTTCTTTGGCATCTCCCAGTGGCGGGAATCTGCCCCATTAATCCTGGAGAGTGGCGACTCCCTTGGTGGGGAAAATGGGGGACTCCAATCTGGACTCCAGCTATGACCCTAAAAGAGCAGGCAGGATTTGTTTGGGGTGGAGCGTTCAGCACTCTGGACAGCTCTTGTAGAGCCTTGGCCCAAACGTGGAGGAAGTTCACCACCCCAATAACTAGGGGGCCACTGGCTTCTCCCGGATGAGGGTCTCAATCCCCGCCTACAATCTGGGACCCTTCACGGTCATCAGATGCTAACTATAGATGCACCAAAGCCAGTAGCTACTAGTTATGGCACTCTCCACATGTCCCAACGGCGCTGGACCAGAGACCAGTATTCCACTGCTGGAACATAGCTGAGCAAAAGATAGAAAGGCGAACTTTGTGAAGCACCCCTTGCAGGGGAGGCCATAAACATGTACTTTTAGATCTGGGACAGGAACAACATTTCCTTTAAAAACCACCTCAGTCCTTCTTCACTCCCTTACGTGCAACACGTAGACACCACAGAAACCATCAGGCATCAGCTGCTCCTTATTCAATCCCCCCCCTCCCCGGTCCCAAGATTTGTGAAGTTTAAGATAAATGGGCTGTGCCTTTGGTGATTGATACCATTTAGGTGGCATCAAAAGGATTTAGCAGGAGTTCCACACCTACCATGCCCCACTGTTTTAAAAAATAGCCAGCTGAGGAAATGACCACCAGTCCTTATCTTACAGTTGCACCTTCAGGGTACAATCCTACATCCATTTACCTGGGAGGAAACCCCCCCCCCCATTTAACTTGGTGGGATGTGCATTTGATAGACACAACTTTATGTGCTGAAAGGACACCCCAGTCCATGGGACCTGCCTCCAATAAAACCTTTAAAGCTGATTTCAACCATGTTTCTCAGATACATGCTTCTTTCTCATCAACCCACAGAGAGAAACTGCTGACAATGTAAGAGGTGTCCCACAAACACCCATGACACCTTCATTACGCTTGTTAGTAGCATAAGTCTTACTCCTAAAGCAGGCATGTCCAAACTTCAGCCCTCCAGATGTTTTGGACCGCAACTCCCCACAGTCCTTTGTCACTGGCCATCTAAGCTTAGAATTCTGGGAGTTGCGGTCCAAAACATCAGGAGGGGCGAAGTTTGGGCATGCCTGTCCCAAAGACTTATTTCTTTCAACTTGGCACAGTTTGTGCCAGCGTTGCTTTTAGAGCCTTTTCACACGACCCCTAAGATCCGCTGGCCACTTAAATTCGGACCAGAGATCTTGGGGGCTTGTCGCTCTTCCTGTGTTCCCACCCCCTCCACACTCCTGGCTGCTGGCTGCGTGAGGGGAGGGAGAAAAAAAGGAAGAAAAGAACGTGGCTCACCTCCGTTCTGCCGTCTTGCTCTTGCCCCGGCAGCATTCCATTCTCTTAAGTAGCTCTTAAAGGGGCGAGGGGGCCCAAAAAACAACAAACAGAAGGGAGGAGAGCCCGGCACTCTTAAGTTATATCCGCATCAGGAATTCTTCAGCCCTGGAGAGCAGGTACTTGAAAAGTGCGCTGGGACATGCTTAGGCGGGCGTGGTCGCACTTAATTTTCTGTAAACTCCGGAGCTGGTGGGGAAACAATTTTAAGCTCCGGAGCTGGGAGCCATTTGCGGCAGAGTTTAGGGGTCGTGTGAAAAGGCCCTTAGAAGCAATAACGCACATCTCCCATTCACAGCTCCTCAACTCTCAGAGAGGAAACATTCAGAGAAATGGCTGAAACCAAAACAGACCACACTGCTGTGATCCCTAAGGGTGGGTGGGAGGAGGAGAGCTTTCGTGTTCGGACACGAAGACTGCTTTACAAGCATTCAAAATGAAATAGGGGGAGGAAAATATTTTCGGAAGCTGCAGCCACCCTCCCCCTCCCCAGAAAGGCACTTTCTAACCTCTCACGATCCTGTTTTGCCCTGCACCTTACACAAGATACTTCATGCCAATGCTATTCACATGCAAACCTGGATGTGAGCAACCTATGCCGCTTCCGCCTTTCAGCCCTTGGACGCCTGGCATACTGAGATGGCCATTTAGACTCCATATGCCTAGATGCCCTAAGCACCTCCGATCTCACCTGATTTCGGAAGCTAAGCAGGGTCGGCCCTGGTTAGTACTTGGACGGGAGACCCCCAGGGAATACCACGTGCTGTCGGTGCATGGAGTAGGAACTGGCAAACCACTCCAGTATTCCTGCTAAGGAAAACTCAATGGACATGGAATCACGAAGAGTCGGTCACAAATGTAACGACACAACACACGCACACATATACAGCCTGCAAAAATTCCCTTTGGGGAAATGGAAGAATCTCCAGATGCTAAACTCACCAACTACTAATTTACAGACTGCCAGTGGAGCTTTTTGGCTTCAGTCCCTCATGTGGCCTGAAAGCCATAGAACCCGAGAACCTCAGAGGGAAGCAAGGAACACACCAAATGCCCCTGTGGTTGGGGCTGGATCCTCCCAAGACCTCTACCCTACCCATAAAACACCTGGCAGCTCCTGGGCCCCTTCTGAAAACCTCCTCTCTTTGCCTCTATATAGATTTCAAGCAAGGAATCAGACAACATACGGCGGGGGCGACTCCGGCGGCTACCTCAGGCCCAATCTGGCGACATCCTGCGCCTCTCTGCATCTCACGTCCCCGTTCATGGTGAGCTCCGTCGGCCCCCAGACTTCTCCTCCAACTTGTTCCCCGTCAACGGCAGAGACAAGTGAAGGGGCTTGAAGGTTGTTGGTTGGGGGGTGGGGTGTCTACAACTGTCTAGCCGACTTGGCCCCAATTGCTGAGGTTGGGTGGGTTAAAAACGGGGGGGGGAGCAGTTACACCCTCTGGCTCCTAGCCAAAAGTCTGTACAACTTCTGGCTCTTTCTTTTAAAAAGCCCTGTTCTTTGTTTGCAAAGTTTTGCTGTTATAGGCCAAGGTTTCCAAGGCAACTGCATTTCTTACTTTTCTTCCTCACCATTACCTTTAAAAAAAAAACTTTATTTCCTCAAGCTCCCTCACATCTCCTCCCACTAGCTACTCCCCTATCCCCCTTTGTGAAGCAAAACCTAATCGTTGCAGTCTTCCTTCTCCCGCCTAGCAATTAAGTGGAATTATTACATTTTAAGAGGGGGAATGGTTAGGGAGGGCAGGTGGTTTGGGAGGAAAAGGAGACTTCGCAGGCTGTAGCGGGGCTCCAGAAATATGAGCAGCAAAACAGAGGAATTCCTGCCTCCCACCCTCACCCCCGGACAGAGCTTTGGGGGCTTCCCAGCCGTGCCAGCAATCTTTCCATGGCACTCTGCAAATTAGGAAGAACTTCATGAAGGTTAGAGCTGTCCAGCAGTGGAAGATGCTGCCACAAAGGAAGGTGGTGGAGTCTCCTTCTTTGGAGGTTTTTAAGCAGAGGCTGGATGGCCATCTGTTGGGAATACTTTGATGGGGGGGATTTCCTGCATGGCAGGGGGTTTGACCTGGACGGCCCTTGAGGTCTGCTCCAACTCTATGACTCCTGCAGAAATTCCCCCTTGCGTCCTGGATTAATACATTGCATTTATAGTTACTGAGAGTTTTTTGGGCTGTTTGGCCGTGTTCTGAAGTTTTTCACTAGACTCTGGCTGGCATCTTCAGAGGGCAAGGAACTCAGAAGATCTGGGAGTTCTCTCTGTGCCTTCTATGCCCCAGAGCACAGAGAGAAATCCTCATTCCCTGAGCTCCTTGCCCTCTGAAGATGCCGGCCACAGAGTCTGGCGAAATGTCAGGAAGAAAAAATTCCAGAACACGGCTAAACCGCAAGAAAAACTCACAACAACTATCAGATCCCAGCTGTGAAAGCCTTCGAGAATACATTGCATTTCTATTTATATAAAAATAATTGCATTTATATTTATATATTTACACACACACACACACACAAACTAGATACCTCTAAGAAAACCAGGAGCAGGGGACGAAGGACCTTCTTTCTTCTTCATTTTCATGCACCTGTACACTCACCATGGAGGCATTCTGGCCAGTAATCGGGGACAGAAATCCCTTCCTTGGGTGAATCCAGCCAAGAGGGCAAGAGGTTGCTTCTATACAGCCTCATGTTGGCTGATGATGCCACAGCCCAGCCTTAGGCTGAGCTGGGATGCCCCAGTTCCCAAACAATGAGAAGGAAGCAGGGTCTCCTCTTACGTTGTTGCCTAACAAGTCACTTTTCTTGAGGAAGCTGTGGCTAATGCTCACGAATTGTTTCTGGTACAATTAACACGAATGTTTGCAATTAAAATCCTGGGGTGTTCTCCTTTGACTCAACCTCTAATGAGTCTGCTGCCCACCCTACCAAACCAGCTTGATATCGGCTACCCCTGGGTTGATAAACAATTTAAATATGAAGCCTCATTCATTCATTCATTCATTCTCTCACTCTCTCACACACACACACACTTTCACTCAAGATGTTTCCAGAAGAGCTTTAAGGAATTCATCTATCCATTCATTCAAACATTCATTCACTCACTCACTCACTCTCTCTCTCACTCAAGCATTAAGGGGCATAAAACGTAAATGTCCCCCCCCCATATGCATGCTAGTCATCTCCAACTCCAGGGGTGGTGCTCATCTCCGTATTCAAGCCAAAGAGCCAGTGTTGTGCAAGTCCGTGGCCATGTGTCCGGCATGGCTGCACGGAAACACTGTTTTACCTTCCTGATTTTTACGGCAGTGGTACCTATTTATCTACTTGCATTTTACATGCTTTCAAACTGCTAAATTGGCAGGAGCTGGGGTGAACAACGGGAGCTCGCTCCGCTGCGTGGCACCCGGGATTCGAACCGCCGAGCTGCCAACTTTGCAGCTGACTGTTTCCGGAGCCTTAGTCCACTGAGCCACCACGCCCCCTGAGCTTTAAGGGGGGGGGAGTGCCACAAAACATTGGTGCCCTTCAAACACTGGGCGAAAGCCAAATAGCCTGTAAACAATGATGCAACCCAATAAGTGCTTGATCCTTTCTTTCTGCTTCTCCTGTGCATCTGCCCTGAAAACCAGGGCTCTCTCTCTTTTTTTTAAAGGCACTCAACAGTAAAAGAGAAAGAGAGGCAGTGAGAATTACTGAGTTGAGTAGGATTAGAGAGGGGAGGGAGGTCTGGCAAATGTATTGCCATATCAGTTTTATTTTTTTAAAAAAATATGAAAGTCGTTTTGTGTATGTAAATAAATCACACATCAACATACATCCGTGTAGATTCAGCTACCTTCCCAATTAATCTCTATATACTAGAATTGCTCTCATGAATTTCCAAGTGTTTAATAAACAGCGCAAACTTCAGGCGATTAATTAAGGAAATTAAAATTCTGAAAAAAGATGCTTCTCCGGTGCTCTATAAAGTACGACATGTGCATTCTCTGCAGTTAATAAAACCCCACTGATGCCAAAAGTGGGTATATTTGTCACAGGCACTGCCGACAGTTTCTCTCTACGCAGGACAGTTGCTCTAGCTTTTGTGCCATCAATGGCAAATTCTGCCCAGACCTTCAAAAAGTTACATTTTTTGAACTGCTGCTCTGAGAATCCCCCATCAGCCTGGCCACAGATCCAAGGAACTGTAGTCTGAAATGGCAACACTTCAAAGCTCACGGGTTTATCCTTTGGCTTCTGGTAGCAAGATAAATGAGAGCTACCAGTCATGTTTAAAAATCCCTAGGGTCTCTCTAGCAAGGACAGATATATTTGCTTATTTCATTCTTGCAGGATGGAGAGAAAAAAATCAGAGATTTCCTTTCTGCTGATTGAGATCATGAAGGGTTCTTTAAATGCATCTTCTTATTTTGTATTTGTATGCCCACAGATTCTTGTATTTTGCAAGGATTTTATGCAAGAAATGATGCTTTCATGCACTCCCCAACAATCACCAAAGATTTTGTGAATGGTGTTGCTGATGAATTTTTTTTTTAGGTCCAAATCCCTGTGTTTCCTATTACATCTATTCAAAAGCCCATACTCCAAAACATAAAAAGGCTAAATCCAACTTAGTGGACAGCATTAAATCAGGACTTACATGTGTCCCATTCATTCAATGGGTCAATTCTAGATAAGACCAACAACTGGACTGACAAAAGTTGCAGAGAGGTGTTGGAATCACCCCCTAGCCCTGCAAACTTCATAGGACTACAAATTGTATTCACTTAAAAAAAAACCAGTGGTGCCTCTTAGGACGAATTTAATTCATTCTACGGGTCAATTCATTTTACAAAAAATTCATCCTATAAAACGCGGTTTAATGAGGTTCCCATAGGAATCCACTGACTTCGTCCTGAGAGACATCCCATAGGAAAAAATTCATCTTCCGAGGTTTTCCTGTCCCCAGAAATTTCATTCGCCTTATGGGTTTTCATCTTAAGGGGCATTCGTTTTACGAGGTACTACTGTACAGAGGCAATTTCATCACATGCTCAGGCAGCAACAAAGCAAAAAGCAAAGTGTTCTGCTTATATACCGCCCCATAACACTTCAAGTAGTGTCTGGGCCATTTACAGTTTAATTACAGTATGCAGGCTACACATTCCCCCCCCCCCCCGCCCAGCAAGCTGGGTACTCATTTGACCGACCTCGGAAGGATGGAAGGCTGAGTCAACCTTGAGCCTGCTACCAGGGATTGAACCCAGGTCGTGAGCACAGTTTTAGCTGCAGGACAGGCATTGAACCCCTGCTCCACAGGGTTCCTAAACTGCTTTAGGCATCCAACAGCCCTGTTTCCCCCCCCCCAAAAAAAAAAAATCTGATGCAACAAATATTTCAACCTGGACGTCATTGCCGATTCGGGAACCCCATCTCCATCCCCGTGGGCCTCAAACAGGTCCCTGCGTGTGCCAATGGGATGAAGTCATTCCCAGCGCTTCTCTGTTGGCGCAAAAGGCCTTTGCATGTAATGAAAGAAGTGGGGGAGGGCGGAGGCAGCAAGGAACTCATGGAGTAATCACACATGATGGTCCACAGGTCCCATGTTGGTCACATCCTTGCCATAGGGCACCAGCTCCCCGACAAACCGGGACCTGGATTGCGCATAATCTCGCTTCCTGGAAGCAGATGGGTTCATCCTGAACAGAGTTCATTTCCAGGGACGAAATAACAAGGGGGTTGGGGCAAGAATTAAGGACATCGCATCAGGGTAGGGGTCCCCCTCTCTCCGCTGAGTGCCTTTGCCAACCTATGAGATTTTCCCTGCAGGTTTCTTTGCCAACCGGAGGGCTCTGGGTTTTTAGGCTGCCATTGGCCAAATACCAATAAACTTGTTTTACACAGTGAATAAGCAACTCTGGCAGGCGATAAATCGCAGAAGTAATGTTATGCTCGGTCTCTCCTCTCCCCCCCACACTCCACTTAAAAAAAAAAAAAAAACGTCTACAGAGTCACAGTTTACTGCCTCGGCATTTGTACAAAACAAGCCGAGCTTTCATTGCTAATAAAACATGGCATTAATTACGCGGCAGAAGAAGAACAGAGGGATGTCTTGAAACTGTGCCCAAACCAGCCCCCGTTCCCCCCTCCCCCGTGCGCCCACTGCTGTTTTTCCACTCACAGCATCTCTCGGTTTAAAGAGAAAGTGCGGGACACTTGTCTGGAGTCCAGGACGAATCCAGAATCAAGTAATGTTCCCCCTCTCGCAAAAAAACTCCCTGCAAGGAGCATGCTTAGGGATTCAGAGCATGAACCCAAACAAGAAATAGGTCATGGATGCCGTTCCATGGAAAACAACAACATCACCAAGAGTGGATTAATTGAGCATGCTTATTTGCTTCAGTTCGGTTCAATGGCACAGGAACCGTGGTTCAGGACGGCATGAAGTGATGGAAGCGGAGGTGCACTTGAAGGGAGGATGGTCTACAACTTGCTGGTTCCAAGCCACCCTTCTTCTGGCATAGAACATAAGAACATAAGAACATAAGAAGAGCCATGCTGGATCAGGCCAAAGGCCCATCTAGTCCAGCTTCCTGGATCTCACAGGGGCCCCACCAGATGCGTCTGGGAGCACACAAGACTAGATCTCTGTCTCTTGATATCACTCCCCTGCATCTGGCCCTTGAAGTACCCTGGTTTTAAGCCTGGAGATGACACATCCCCATCATGGTTTGTCACCTGTGATGGACTTTTCCTCCAGGAATCTGTCCAATACCCTTTGGAAGGCATCCAGGCCAGAGGCCATCACTGCCTCCTGCGGCAGCGAGTTCCACAGACTAACAACGTGCTGGGTGAAAAAAATATTTTCTTTTGTCTGTTCTCACTCTCCCATCTCTGGGAGGGAACGCTGACCAACACAGGTGTTTCTGCAATATTTACATCCCAACGTAACAAATTTCAAATGCTACATTCGCACACAAGCGAACTTTCCGCTAACCCAAGGAGTACTTTATGCACATGTTTTATTCTCAACCGAAGTAATCGGTCGCAATAGAAACCAGTCACAATAGTCAGAGAAGGTTTTATTTCTGTCAATAATTATATTTTATTATAGTTCCTTGTTTATGTTTTATATAACTTTATGTAATTTCCTATCAGGAGTCCTGTGATGGAGGTTCTTGCAGGGCAGGGGGTTGGAATGGATGGCCCTGGAGGTCTCTCCCAACTCTATGATTCTGTGATTCTATTCCCTGGTGGTCTCCCATCCAAGGACTAACCAGGGCTGACCCTGCTTAGCTTCTGAAATCAGGCGAGATCGGATGCGCTTAGGGCATCTAGGCACTGTGTGCCTAGCCCTACTGGGCCGTAACAACCGCCTCGTCTCTGGTTATTAAGAAGATATGCCTTTTAGCCTGACAAACACGTTTGTTTCTTGCATATCAGCTCCTTGTGTGTGTGTGTGTGTGTGTGTGTGTGTGTTGTGTCATTACAGTCATGACCGACTCTTTGTGGCCCCATGTCCATGGAGTTTTCTTGGCAGGAATACTGGAGTGGTTTGCCAGTTCCTACTCCAGGCGCCGACAGCACCTGGTCTTCCCTGGGGGGTCTCCCATCCAAGTACTAACCAGGGCTGACCCTGCTTAGCTTCCGAAATCATGCGAGACCGGATGTGCTCAGGGCATCTAAGTACCATCCTGACCCTTAGGTTAAAACAAATAAAGCTGCAGCATTAAAAAAGCCAAACTGCTGAGAAAAGAGAGGGAAGGTAGTCCTGTGAGGAGCTACCTTTGGCACATGGCAACACTCACGATGTGTACGATGTTGATCAGAAAAGCATGCCGAACACGCTTCAGGGGCAGCTTGCTATTAATGGAGAAATGAACCATGTGACGGCTTGCTGGCCGCCGTCGGTAGCGAGCGCGGGCCGGGAATGCAGATGGACCGTTGGGAGCGAGGCTGTTACACGGCGACAGCCATCACATCTGATCGCTGCTATCAAACAGCTTATGGCCCTGAACATCAATTATGTTCAAAGGGAAAAGTGCACGCTTGTTGCGGGCTCAGATGCGCGCACGCACACACACACACACACACACACACCCTTCTGCACTGGGCTTGCTAACAAGGCTGCACTGCCTCCCCCACACTCTGCACATTGGACTTTGAAGTTTATTCAGCCTTATGTCCCATTCAGTTGTACATTGGGCCACTAAGTCCATTTGGCATCACATAACGTAGGAAAGGCAAGGGGGCTTGTTTTCTCGTGCGATGTGTTGAACCGAGAAGAAGCAGGCAGAAATACTATTTACTAACAGGATAATGCCTCTGTTCTAACGGCTGAACCTCGCTCTATTTCAGACTGGGTCTAAATGAAGAAGAAGAAGAAAAATGGAAGAGAGCCAGCTGAGATGGGCGCGAACTAGAGATGGGCACGACTCAAAAAAATGGTGTTTCGTTTGTCGTTTGTCGTTTAGGGGGTCCGTTTCGGTTCGCTTCCGTTTTTCGTGAATTTTTGCAAAAAAATCGTTTTTGTTTTCGTTACATAACGAAACAACGAAAACGAAAATGAAAACGAAAAATTGTTCATTTTGTTCCCATCTCTACCATTCAATGTTTTTGCCGTAACGAAAACGAAACGGATGACAAAATTTCTGGTGTTTCTGTTCGTTTTGTTTCATGTTGGAGGCAAAATTCATTTTTCGTTTCGTTATGTAACGAAACGAAAAAACAAAAGCGAAAACGAAAAATCGCTCATTTCGTGCCCATCTCTAGCACGAACTTCTGGTTGGGTGCTTCCTGCCAGTTCGTAGAGAAGCCAGAGCACTGCTTCCAAAGGGGCACCCACCAGAGGAGGCAGGCTTTGAATCGTCGAACCCCAGTCCGGTTGAAAAACAAATCAGCACGAACTGCCAAACGGGTGCTTTGTGCCCATCTTTAGACCCAGCTTAGCAACTCCAGTACAACAGCATTCTCTTCTAGACTGGTTTGAAGGTCCGTCTGTCTGTATTGCAAAACCAGGCAAAGGAACAACCGAGGAAAATCTACCAGGAATATTTCCCCACACTCACTGGACATGGGGAAGAGAAACGGTCGCAGTTTGCTTAAGGGTCATCTTTTTCATCTTCCTAAGCCAATAGGAAAATCTATTATACTGATGTTATATCAGCCCTTCCTGCTGCGGTTCCCACTCAGCGGCATCTTGATCCTTGAAAACCACTGGGCAGAAAATCCTGACTGCAACATGTGACAGTTTAAATCAGTGCACTGCTCTTGAAGTTGGCAAAGAGCTTTTAAGTCCTCAATAAGCACCTACATGTAACATGCTTCTTAATCTTCCTTCCCCCATTTTCTCAACCAGATTGTTTCCTGAACTGCACTGTCAAACTACAAACTTAAAAAAAAAAAAACCAGACTACAATCCTGCTTAAGTTTCTTTAATGAGGAGTGTGTGTAGCTGCATTCACATCAATGCCTGAGCATCCCACAAGATCAAGTCTGGACCCGGTGATCTTCCTGTTCCCACTAACACATTACGGGCTTGTTCATTATGCAAAGAACCAACATTCCCAAGGAATCTCCCTGTGGAAAAATCCAGAGGCAGCTTCAATTCCAATCAAAGCTTTCGCTCTGCTCCACTCTTCCATCGCTTTCCTCGGCTTCTCTTCTCTTCATTTTTTGAGAAGATGAATTAAACATTAAAGTTAAGTGGAAAATCCTGTATTTAGGTGGCGTGAGAACATTTTGCTCCAAAAATCCCAAACAACTTATGAAAGATCAGAAGAAGTCGGCTGTTTTCCCCCCTTGCTACCTACCACTCTCCCTGTCCCTCCGCTGTTCCCCTTTGGGAGGAAAACGCCTGCCTTTTGGAAACGATGCAAGAAGGGGAACAAACCCGCCATCTCTCCCTTTTTGACAATTTCTCTAAATACATACGGCTTGGCAATGCTTGTTCTCAGGGGCCCCTTCCTAGAGGCGTCCACTTCCCTGCATCCATGATTAAACACAATGCCCTCACTGTCTAATTTTCTTTCTTTCTTTCTTTCTTTCTTTTTTTTTTTTTTTTGAGGCCACTCAGTCAGTCTACGGCCTGCTGCAATTCCCATCTTGAATCGCTCAGGCAGATGGCGCAAATGGAAAGACCACTGGAACGGGGACCCTACAGAAACAATGGGGGAGGGAGAGAAGCAAGGCGTGAATCAAAAGTGCAACCGCCCTCTGCTGTTGAGAGTGAGCTCCTGGATGGAAAGAAGCACCAGACTGCACCTCCTTCCTTCCTTCCTTCCTTCCTCTTTCTTTCTTTCTCTCCCTCTCCCTCCCTCCCTCCCTTCCACTTTCTTTCTTTCTTTCTTTCTTTCTTTCTTTCTTTCTTTCTTTCTTTCTTTCTTTCTTTCTCTTCCTCCCTCACCTCCTTCCTTCACTCTTTCTTTCTTTCTTTCTTTCTTTCTTTCTTTCTTTCTTTCTTTCTTTCTTTCTTTCTTTCTTTCTTTCTTTCTTTCTTTCTTTCTTTCTTTATTT
>JAHTLZ010000089.1:111553-126871 GCA_023846285.1 Phrynocephalus versicolor | reverse complement strand
TCAATCAATCAATCAATCAATCAATCAATCAATCAATCAATCAATCAGCCTACCCACCCACCCATATGTCTGTCCATCTACCTACCTTACCTACTTACTTACCTGCCTGCCTGCCTATCTATCTATCTATCTATCTATCTATCTATCTATCTATCTATCTATCTATCTATCTATCTATCTATCTATCTATCTATCTATCTATCTATCTATCTATCGCATTTCTATACTGCCCATCTAGCTACACAGCTACTCTGGGCGGTTTAACGAAGCAAGCAAGCAAGCACAGTAAATAAATAAGAACGGTGTGATATAGGACAGCAAAGAGAATAAAGTGAAGAGGCAATAGGCAATATTAGACACTATGGGGAAACAGAAACAAAACAGAACAGAAGAGGCGAGACAGGACTCTCCTAGTGACATGCCCTCCAGAGGTGCTGGGCTTCAGTGCCCATCATCCCCAGCATGCTGGCTGAGGAAAGGTTGGTGGTGGGGTATTGGAATAGTACCAGATCCATGGAGGGCTGGCTGGCTAGGAACGGACCATACTGGGCTATGTGGGTGGCGGGCTTCTTGCAATGCAGAACGGACTCATTTCAGTATTCCCAGTCAAATTTCAATCCCAATGTATGCTTGTGTGTGTGTGTGTGTGTGTGAAAGAGAGAGAGAGAGAGAGAGAGAGAGAGAGAATGGAATGAGCCTCTATCCATTATGTGCAGGACTAAGCAATAATGACTAGAGATGGGCACGAAACGAACAATTTTTCATTTCTGTTTTCGTTTTTTCATTTTGTTACACAACGAAACGACAAACGAATTTTGTCTCCAAAACGAAACGAAACAAACAGAAACACCGGAAATTTTGTCGCGCGTTTTGTTTTCGTTACGGCAATACAGTTGAATTGCTTTAAAAAAATCACAAAAATCACAAAAAATTGAAATGAATGGTAACGAAACGGTAACTAAATGCATGAAAACGAAAACGGAGTTTTGCAAAAATTCGCGAAAAACGGAAATGAACCGAAACGGACCCCCTAAAAGACAAACGAAAAACGAAACACCATTTTTTTTATTCGTGCCCATCTCTAATAATGACTTCAGACTGAAAGGTCCTGTCTCCTTAAATATAATCTCCCGGTGGCCCCATCCCAAGCCAAGCTTGGGGACTCTCCTCTCTCCTCCTGAAGGATGAGAACCCCATAAAGGGTCCAACTTCAATTGCTGAAGGGTCCCCTCTGCCCTGGCTGGTACCCCCCCCAACCCCTTGACCTAAGACTAGATCCATCACAAACTCCTGCTCTATAAATAAAAACCTTGGCACGCTAGCTCGACTGCACTGGCCTCCCCTCCTTCCTTCCTTCCTTCTCCCCTCTGAGCCTTTCCAAAACCTGCTTCTTACTTATCTATTTTGGTCTGAAAGCCCCTGTGCACCTTTCGCTTCAGTCCAGGGTGCTTTTAATAACTGCAGCGATGAGGTTTTACTGCTTCCTACTGTAAGTCCTCGTGCAAAGACCAACATCCTAAGAGACAGCAGAGAAATTCGTTCCTTATCCCGTTCCTTCGCTAACATTTATACGCCCTTTAGATCTAAAGATTGCAACATGATGGAGAACGAGAGGAGAACACATATAGGACTATTGAAATAAAAAGGGGGAGCCACGTGGCCATTACAAAATACAAATCCAAGGCTTGGAATGCTGGGAGTTGTGGTCCAAAACATCTGGTGTGCCGAAGGTTCACCACCACTGGTCTATAGGTTAGTCTTACACAGAAGACAAAATTCATCTGTGAGTTCCCATCAGAGTAGAGTCATGACATCAATGAAGCTTATATCTTATTCCTTTTTATTTATTTTTATTTGCTTGTTTGTTGTTGTTGTTTTGCATTTATGTGAACTGCCCAGAGTCCCTTCTGGGAAATTGGCGCAGTATAAAAATGCAATAAATAAATAAATAAACACATCAGTGCTGAGTGAACAAACACCATTCATTAAATGGGTTTTGTCTGATATTAAGAACTGGATTTAGTCCATAATATGTGAAATAGGCAAAAAAAGGAGGAGGAGGCTGAGGTTGGACTGCATGAGGGAAAGCTTAGATAAATAAATTAGTTTTCAGCGCCATGGAATTTGACTATGAAATATATTAAACAGATCATTTTCCTTCCTTGCTATGAAATTTCAACAGGCAGGGGCAAGCTTGCTAAAATCCCACGCTTTATGAGCTGATAGTGCTTGGTTCTGCCATGATCTTAAACTTAAAAAAAATAAATAAATCTTTCTATTTATAACTTGACAGAAGAGTGGAGGAATGAGATTAGTAAGTCCTTTTCACCCCCATTTCCACGCTGCAAAGCCCCGTCATCCTCGACTTGATGTGAAACTCTTTCCCTTCCCAATAGCCTTCGCCTCTGAAAATGAATGTTTGCGAATATTCCATGATATCACAGGAGCCTAAACCAACGGACTCTTACCGGGGGAGGGGGGGAGGTTGCATTCCTATATTCCTCCTTTCTTTTTGCCATGCAACGTGTGTGTATGTGGGGGGGGGGTTGCTAACAAATCACACACCCTTTTCTAATTTCTGAGGGATTCGGGCCAACTTCTCTATAAATTGTTACCTACTAACCTTTCTTAATACAAAACTCCAGTTCTACCCTGGAGCTGTTTCCCCCCCCCCCCCTTTCGGTTCTTTTGATGCTTTCTCCATGTTCATTGCACCTCTGTGAGTTCAGCCCCTTCTTACCGCATTCTAAGTCATAATAACCCAAACAAGACGAAGTTGTTCTCAGCCACTTTCAAATCTACAGACTTGGTGCCAAGTTGTATTTTGACGGCGTTGGGGCTTAGGATAGAGGCTTTCCATTAGACAACTCTGTTTTCTTTTATCCAAACAGTTCATTACTTCTCTGTGAGGCTCACCTGCTGCAGACCTAATTATTCGACTTTCTAAGCACCTAATCCTTTATTGCCAGATATGCACGCCCCTAAATGTAACGGAAGGTGGAACAGGTTTTCTGTGTTCCGTATCCTTTTTTATCCGCTCTCTAGTTGGATCCAGCCTGCCTTCGACTCCTACTGAATTCTCATTTAATTAGGATCGTTTCTAAGATTAATGCTGGGACCAAGGCGTTGAGTGATTAGATGCCATATGGCGGTTTCTAAACTGGAGTTAATTTAATAGCACCTTTTAGGGGAAAGGAGGACCTTTCAGTCCAGACCACGTTTCCTTGTCCCCAGTTCTGCTCAGACCACTCCATAATGGCTCTTCTTAGAGGCAAACAGAGGCAAGGGTCACACCTAATTGTCGGGGCAGCAGCCATGGTTAGGCCCTCTCCTGCTCCTCCTGGCCGTTTTGGTCATTTCTCTCTTTCAGGACCAAGCCGAGTGCACCCCATCGGCTGTCCTGTACCCCCACCCTCCACACTGGCCTGACCTCCCAAAAGTTGGTCAAGAACCCTATCTTTGAAGAACCATCTCTCATTCCTAGGATTGAGGGAGGATCTGACAGCCAGGCCAGCCGGCATGAAGTGGAGGAGGCAGACAACCACTGTGCCATTTGCCCTGGACAGCAACAGGCCTTTGGGTGGCCTTGCCAAGACCAAGGCTGATACTTCACGTCCATCTCATCGCTGTTTGCGGTATGAAGTAATCTAACTGCACGTCCATTGCGGGACGAGGGGAGTTCATCCCGACCACGCCCCCTGAACTGCGATTTAAGCAGGATGAGAGATTCCCCTCCCTGGCCTCAGGAATCTGCTCCTCACGCTTCTCGTTCCGAGATGAGTGCCCTTGAGGTGAGGCTCGTCACGCAATGTGCCATTCTCCATCTAGTGGCAGGAGTGCGAAGTGCCCTTCGCCAATACATTCCCTAAGGAGTCAGCAACGCAGTGCAGAGAGATTAAAAGACAAATGCCTCAAACTTAGCTTGTGTTGTTCTGCTCTGTCCAGAAGGAGTTTTCTTAAGTTCTTCAAGCCCCAAACACTACGTATTTTTGCTTTTTTAATCTCTCCCTCTCATTAACAGGCTTCTCTTTCTCCTACCTCTTTGTCTCCAGCTGGGGAGGGAAACACTTTGATCAAGTGGCTTCCTGAACTTTCTTTCCAACCTCTTCTGAAATATTCCCTAGCTCGATTGGCTACAGAGTCCTCCAGTACTTCTCTGAAGACACCCCAAACAGCGCTAGTCTTGAAGGCGCTAATTCTATATTTAGCAAACTCTTATATAAGGATGCCAGGATTGATGTTATCTGAGAGAGGAGGGAAAGCAAAAAGTAGCTGACCGACATGTTTCTCTTACGACCACAAGGAGGACCAAACCTGTTGGAATTTCTGCAGATCCTCCAAGAAGTGTGATCTGCAGAAGGAGCTGTGGATTCCTGATTTCACTTCCCAGGGTTTGATTTGGCTCCTTCATTGCCTATTCCGGCTGAGGTTGGTGGGAGTTGCAGTCGCTGGGGCCAAAATCAGAACACAGGCCACCTCGACTCCCACTGAGGGTGGCACTCCCAGGATGGCTAGCACTTACGCCAACAACACAAACCACCACAACAGTACGGAGAAAACCCTTTGCACGTCTTCCCTCGAACACGTTTTCAGAGCCCACAGTCAGGATGCTCAACCCTACTTGTGTGGTTGGAAGTCAGATTCTGCTGTATGTTTGAACAGTGCCAACAGCAGGAAACAGGGTAATTGATTCTGGGTTTGCCAGTCCAAGGGAGAGCCAGGAAACAGAGCTGGCTTCTCCTCAACCACCGGGGAGCCCTTTCACCTCTGCTTCCAGCTCCAGGGATTTCAGAGAGCGCTGACCACACAAAGACGGTCTCCCCTCCACAAGGGCTAGAAACTTGGCTTTTAAAAACAGATGTGCACTTCGATCTTGGACTCTTGTAGAATGGTGACGGATACAACACCTTCCATGCCACTAGTAGAAGCCTGGGGGGATTGGCCTTTTAAGCTTTTGAGGGAACGAGGCAGCCATGCCAGCACCACTTAATGAACTGTACCTTCACCCACCCACGAACGAAAACACTTCCCCCCGCAAGCTAATTGATGTTTTATGCCAGTGGTTCTCAACCTGCGAGTCCCCAGATGTCCCTGGACGGCAACTCCCAGAAACCCTGGCCAGCTCAGCTAGCAAGGAAGACTTCTGGGGGTTGCAGTCCAGGAACATCTGGGGACCCACAGGTGGAGAACCACTGCTTTACGCCCACATCACAAATCCAGCTGCAGCTGGCATCTCTTTAATGTAATACCAGATGTCAACACAACATAGGCTCCAAGTGCTCCACACAAAGTCCTCCTCCACCACGGCCTAACCTTCAGATTTCTGGGATGTTTGCACTCCCTCTGATGAAGAATGCAGTAAAACCCGGAGGCTGCCTTCGAGTGCCAACACCAAACGGCCCTCCCATCTCTTCCCGACCATCTTCCCGACCCCCACCCAATGGACACAGTCTGCCACCGACAAGCCTAGCTAAGAATTCAAGCGTTCTGCTCCACTGTGTGCTGGCGGATCAAGAATCCAGTGAGACCTGGAAGCTGCTTGCAAGTTCAAACAGCTTGACCGGTTCTGCCTCTGCAGTGCCATCTGCTTCCCTTCCTCCCGGGAACCAGCTCAGTGGCAAAAGCCTGCCCAGCAAAACCAGCAAAGGGACAGAACATTTATCTTTTCCTTCCCAGATGTGTGTTTCGGTGTGTGGGTGTGGGTGTGGGTGTGTGGGTGTGGAGGCAGAGGAGGAATCGCATCAGAGAACAGGCGGTTTAAAACTCCTTACCCTGAGAGTCGTCTTCCAGGTCCGAGGAATTATCCGGCTCCATGACGTCTAACAAACCAAGCAGACCCTTCTCGGCAGGAGTTCCATGTAGCCAAGGGAGAGAGGGGGCTGGTGGTCTTTGTTTGTTTGTTTGTTTGTTTTAAAGAAACCAGCACAGAAAACCCCGCGGACGATCCACAGCTGTCGCCGAAACCGATTCACCTGATTTAAGAGCTAAGGCCACATCCATAAGGGGGCACGTCTCTTCTTCGGCATGACACGGCCTGGCGCGCCTCCCGATCTGCCGGGCGACCCTTGAGCCAACGCTTGCAGTTTGCAGGCCGTGAGCCAACATTTCGGTTGAAGACGCATCTCTCGCTTTTTTTCTCCCCCCCCTCCCCCTTCCCTTGCAAAGTCCCGGCTTCCTTCCTTTGGATCCAGCCCTGGTTCCCTGAGATGGAAGTTTAAAAGCTTCCCCCCTCCAAAAAAATTATAAAGAGAGAGAAAGAAAGAAAGAAACCAGAAACCCACGAATCCGACAGGCAATAAAAAGCTCACGCAAAGAGGAGAGGAACGGAAGAGCCGCCGCTCCAGAGAGCTTGCTAGCTACTCGCCACGCGGTTGCATAACGCCAATGGCTGATATAATAATAACACGCGCAAAAAAGTGAGGAGGAGGAGGAGAGAGAGAGAGAGCGCGCGACAGAAGAGAGGGACTCTCTCTCTCTGACGAGGCAGGCAGTCGGAACTGGGGCTCAGCCAAGAACTGTGCTCAGCCGAGGCGGCTGGAGGCATGCCACGGATAAGGGGAGGGGGGAGAGAATTGAGAAGGATCCACCTGTGCCTTTTGCCTTGGGGACGCGGGCACACACGCACCCAGCTGGCCATCCCCGGGCACAGCTCTCTGGACGTTAGGAAGCGCTGCAGCCCGAGCGATGCCCCGCATGCCAGAGCAGCGGGATGTGTGCGTTTCGACGCATGCAGGCGCCTTCCTGGCCAGCAAAAAAGCAGGTGGGACTCGTGCCAAACCTTCAGCAGCAGGCCAGGACCTCTGCTGCACCCACCTTGCTGCAGGGCTCTGTCCTCGGTTGACCTCTTTTGGCGAGCCGGTGGGAAGGAAGGTTGGCGGGTGGGCAGCACCGCCTGTGCCCGACGCTGCATATATTGGCCTTGGCTCGGAATAGCAGGGCTGCCAAAGGGACGGGAGGGGCATGGATGGCATGCCTTTTGCTGTTTGGGGAGAGAAGGAATGATACACTCGCGCATAAGAACCTAAGAACCTAAGAAGAGCCCTGCTGGATCAGGCCAAAGGCCCATCGAGTCCAGCTTCCTGAATCTCACAGTGACCCCCACCAGATGCGTCTGGGAGCGCACGAGACTAGATCTCTCTCTCCTGCTACCACTCCCCTGCATCTGGCCCTTGGAGTACCCTGGTTTTAAGCCTGGAGATGACACATCTCCATCATGGTTTCTCACCTGCGATGGACTTCTCCTCCAGGAATCTGTCCAATCCCCTTTGGAAGGCATCCAGGCCAGATGCCATCACCACATCCTGTGGCAGGGAGTTCCGCAGACTAACAACACACTGGGTGGAAAAAAAATATACATCATACACCCCAGCTAGCAGGGCTGCGAAGAAGGGAAGACTGACAGCAATGGAATGCTCACAAACAGTGCACCTCAAGAAAATGCTGAGGAAACGGGAAGTCTGTGGAACTCAAAACAAATGGCGGAGAAGAGGAGGAGGAGAGGATGAGCAATAGGCGGGTCCACCGGATGGAAGTAGGGACAGGCATCTTTTTTTTTTCACAACTCGGCAGCTCAATCAAAAGTCCATCCTGAGGCCACACAAGGGCAACAGCTCATTCCTAAGCATCTGGTATGTTGAGGTAGAGTAATCCAGGAGATGGAAGCTCCCTTCTGGTCTCTGGGTCACCAACAGGCTCCATCTTTTCCCACTGACAAGGCATTCACTCAATCCCCACTGGAAGAGCTGATCCCTTATGGCCATTTGCATCCCAGAGAGAACTGGGTATGTTTGTGCTTCTCCTAACTCCAAGTCTCTTGATGAGAGAAGCTCCCCCCCCCCTTAGCTGTTAACCGAACCTCCCTAATCTTGGACCAGTCCACCTGTGACAATGAAAGCCCCACGTGTCTTTCCTCCCATTTTTAAGTGGTCAGGCAGAGGCCACATCTATTGCAAGGACAGGGGGAGTACAAACTGCCTTTCTCGTAGGGCAGGCATGTCCAAACTTCAGCCCTCCAGATGTTTTGGACCACAACTCCCACAGTCCTTTGCCATTGGAAATACAGGCTTGGAATTCTGGGAGTGGTGGTCCAAAACATCAGGAAAGCCAAAGTTTGGACATGGCTGTCGTAGGGAATTGGTGAAAGTATACCCCACCCGCATCCAGGCCACTCAACAAACAAAAGCAAACAGAAAAGTTATTAGTCTGCTTTCCAGCTTTGCCATAAAACTAGTTGCCTGCCCCCACCGCCGTCCCCTGCTTTGCCGTGTTTGTATGAACATAAGAACGTAAGAAGAGCCCCACTGGATCATGCCAAAGGCCCATCTAGTCCAGCTTCCTGTAACTCCCAGTGGCCCCACCAGATGCGTCTGGGAGCGCACGAGATTAGATCTCTGTCTCCTGCTACCACTCCCCTGCATCTGGTCCATAGTTTTATGACTTGTGCATAATCTGTGGGCATTTGAGGAGCAGAGGCGCTCATAATAGGTCCTGGGAGCAGGAACGATGGGAAAGTGGAGAACAACCCCATCTCTTTTTCCGAGGTGGGATCAGGGAGGTCTGGAGTGGGGGAATCCTGGGACAGGACAGGCACATGGTGGGTAGGAGAGCAAAGGAAACATTGCATGGTAGAACACGCAGCCAGGAGACGGAGCAGCTGACGGAGAGAGGGAAAAACAGAGCTTCCCCACTGCGGAGGCAGCTTAGAATTAATCGGCCACATCTCTGGCTGCAGCTTCCGGGACTACAAAAAGAGATGTGCACGCGAAGCTACTGAGACTTTTTGAGCATGGATGGAGAGAGAGAGAGAGAGAGAGAGAGAGAAGGCATTTGTAAGCTCTGGGAACAAAAAGAAAAGAAAACCCTCAACTTCTTTATTGGGCTTCAGTGACTGTGCCATGATTGTAGCCTGCGAGGAAAAGAAGGAATTGGGATGGGGGGGGGGAGAGGCACCCACGCTAGGCTGTTCTCTTGCCCTTAAAGCTATACAAGTCCTGTAAGACATTTTACATCCTAGCAAGGGAAGAATAAGGAACAAGGACTGAGGAGAACCACCAGGAGCTGCAACAGAAGTCACCCCATTCAGATACAAACTGCTTTAGAGGGAGGCAGCAGAATCAGGAAGATAAGAGATCTAGATAAAGACCATGAAGATAAAAGCCCAGAGTTCCTGCAGGAAAATCGGGTGGTTAATAAGTTTAAGTATAAATAAATATAAATAATAAATAAATAAATAAATACAAATGGAGCCTTCCTATACAGGGGCATTCTACCACAGCCTTTTGAAACCACCATCCTTCGATTTTAAACGAACCGGTCTCGTCGCCACTTTCAACTAGCAAGAGTGTTTTCTTCCAGTAATAAAGTTGCCCTTTTAAAGCAAAAAGCAAAAGTGTTCTGCTTTTATACTGCCCCATACCACTTAAAGTAGTCTCTGGATGGTTTACAGTTTAATTACAATATGCAGGCAACACGTTGCCCCCCCCCCCCCCGCAAGCTGGGTACTCATTTAACCGACCTCGGAAGGATGGAAGGCTGAGTGAACCTTGAGTCTGCTACCTGGGATTGAACCCCAGGTCGTGAACACAGTTTTAGCTGCAGGACAGACATTTAACCACTGTGCCACGAAGCCTTTTAAAAGCACCATCAAAACTTATTGTAAATGATAAATGGAAAGAAGAAGATGCTTCTACACGTCGAAACGTACTTCCTAATACCTGGGTGACCCTTGGGAATGAAAAGAATTAGCGTACAGAAAATGAATGTAAAAAATATGTGTTGATAAGCCGTCATGCAAACACAAGATAATTTTTTTAAAAATAACATCTCAATGGCCAGAGAGGAAGCTATAAAGCGACTTATGTACGTTGGAACCGAAGGAACCATGGAAAAGACCCAGCTGACGTGGGACCTACAGAAATGCACCACGTGGTCGCAGGAGGGAAAAAGATGCCTCAAAATAAAAAGCGGCTGATAAGGGACGTGGAGTAGCGGTCTTAGGTGGGACCTCAGATAGAAAAGGCTGAGAGGAGCCATGGTCCTGGCAGAAAGACCCCTCTTAAAAGCCCACATCCAAGCTTTTGAGAAGGGACCCTATTTCATCAATAAGAACATAGAGGGTGCCCTCCGAGATCCAAAGCGCAGAAGAAAATGGAAGGGAAGGGCCTGGCAGGAGCACCTCCAGGTCAAGAATCCTGACACCCATGGATGCCAGCCAGAGTTAACATAAGAACATAAGAACATAAGAAGAGCCCTTCTGGATCAGGCCAAAGGCCCGTCTAGTCCAGCTTCCTGGATCTCACAGTGGCCCCACCAGATGCGTCTAGGAGCGGACGAAACTAGATATCTGTCTCCTGATAACCACTCCCCTGCATCTGGCCCTTGAAGGACCCAGGTTTTAAGCCTGGAGATGACACATCTCCATCATGGTTTGTAACCTGTGATGGACTTTTCCTCCAGGAATCTGTCCAATCCACTTTTGAAGGCATCCAGGCCAGAGGCCATCACCACATCCTGTGGCAGGGAGTTCCACAGATTTAACAACACGCTGGGTGAAAAAAAATATTTTCTTTTGTCTGTTCTTACTCTCCCAGCCCACAATTTGAGTGGATGTCCCCTAGTTCTGGTATTTTGTGAGAGGGAGAAGAGTGTCCCTCTCTCCACTTGACTCACGCCTTGCATTATTTTGTACGTCTCAATCACATCCCTCCTCAGGCGCTTTTTTTCCAGACTAAAGAGCCCCAAGTCTTTTAGCCTTTCCTCATAAGGGAGGTGCCCCAGCCCAGTAATCATTTTAGTCACTCTCTTTTGCACCTTTTCCAGTTCCACTATGTCTTTCTTGAGATGCGGTGACCAGAGTTGATGGTTCTGGGCTCAGGGTATGGCTTGGGATAAGGGCAGCTCCCTCTGATTACAACATCCCCGAGGAGGTTTGTGGCCGCAGCTTGCCTGATGTTATAAAGAAGAGAAAAAGCAATGCAAACCATGTAGCTTTAGATACCACCCATTACACTTAAAGCACCCTCTAAGGAATTGTGCAGGCTACACATTGCCCCCCCCCCCACCTCAGCAAGCTGTGTGCTCATTTTACTTTTCATTGGAAGGATGGAAGGCTGAGTGAACCTCGAGTCGGCTGCCTGGACTTGAACCCCAGTTCGTGAGCACAGTTGCGGCTGTAGTACATCATTTGAACCCCTGTGCCATGAGGAATGGGTGCTTATCTGCCAACCACACGGACAGCCTTGCAACCCCATCGGAACCCTCACCCCAAGATCAGATGCATCAAACTTCTCTAACCGACACCAGTTGTTTTTGAAGTCCCTTTAAAACCAGTCACCCACTGTTTGCTAGATCGTAGCAAGTTCAAAACGCTCGGATGCGCACGACAGGTTAGCAAAACGGCATACCTGAGATAGCCATGACCTCCCAATCGGGGCCTGCGAACTGGGCGGCTGCTCCGACCGGCGAGTCAGGCAAAACAAGCCCTCCCAGTCACTTCTGTGGCATGGCAGCCAGGGTGGAGGAGAAGGGTCCTGCTCGCCCAGATTCTCATGGACTGACAGCTCCGCTCCACTGCAAAACATGATCGACGCAGCTCCGCCAGCGAAGTCTCCACGGGGGAGGAATGATCTCCTGCACTGATGCTTTGATCAGGATGCAAGATCCCAAACGTGGTTCAGTGCAGTCCAAGTCTTGCTTTTTCCTCTCCCATGGAAGGGTGGATCGTGGCTCTGGTTTAAAAAAAAAGAAAGAAAAAGGAATTTAATTTTTTTTTTTAAAAAAACAGAGCAAATAATTCTGGGCTACCAGTGCATGTGTTACATGCATGCGTCAGGGCTGAAGCTTCCTTCCCGAAAGGCCTCTATCACACACACACTAAATGCACATGTTGATTTGATGCATACTTTCTGCAAGACTGGTCACGTGACATTTGATGCGCACTTTCCATCCCCACGGTAGCATTTTTTGATGTTCTATTCATGCATCCCCATGGGACGAAACCGCATCAAATTGCTGTTTTGAAAAGCTGTTTTCTCTATCTATCTATCTATCTATCTATCTATCTATCTATCTATCTATCTATCTATCTATCTATCTATCTATCTATCTATCTATCTATCTACAATTCAATTCAAATCAATTCAATTCACCTTTATTGGCATAAATATTTTAAAACAAAGATGCGGTTACATAAAATGTAAGCCAATCTCAGGGTCTAAAAGGAATAAGTCCAAAGTTTATACACACACACACACACACACACACACAGTGGTGCCTTGTATAAAGGAATTAATTTGTTCCAAATGAAATTCTGTTAAAAAAAATTCCCATAGGAATGCATTGAAAACAGAGTAATCCCTAATTGTGACCATTTTTATGTTGTACAGATTTGTCCCAGAGGCGATTCTGTTAAGCAAATTTCCCCTATCTCCAGAATTTTTATGTTGTACAGATTTTATGTTATACAAATTATTTGTTATACGAAGGCTCACTGTATATATATATATAGCTATATAGCTATATATATATACACACACACATACGTATATAATTTTTTTATTAATATGCTTTGATTACCGGCATGCCAGGTTTCTAGTTTTACTGCTGGAGGACATGACAAACATTTTGTGTGTTGTTTTTTTCCTGTAGTAGTAATCCACTTTTTATTTTAAAGAGCAAATACATTTAAGAAAATATCAATAAATTGAGCCGAATAACAAAAAATGCGCACTAACAACGCCCCCACTTACTTTTGATGTGCACTTCAATTTTCCAAATATGCGAAACAAAAAATTGCTACCGCAGGGGCAAGGATCAGGAAAATGTGATGGGTCGCACTTCAGGAGGCGTGGAAGAGGCATGTATTTTTTTGAACTGCATCACAGTGGGGACCAATACTCCAGATGCAAATTTAAAAAATAAAAAAATGCGCTTTTTACATGCAGTTGTGATAGAGGCACTGGTGTTGACAGAAACTTAATGGCATCTTAATGGCTCAGAAGTAGTGTAGCTCTTAAGTTCCAGGTAACCACCAGCAGCTGTTCGTTTGCTGCTTAGAAGAAAGTGGCTGGATAGAAGCAGAATGCCCTGATTTGGAGGACCTGGTCTCCCCGTGTGAACCCTAGCCTTACATATTTGGCCCTTTGCTAGGGATGTCATCATGCTAATGCAAGGGTATCGTGCTAACAGATGTGGATTTTCAAGGTAGTGCAAAGGTTTCAGGTTGGCCCTTGAAAAATTAAGCTCCCCTGAAGGGACCCTTGAGATAAGAAGTTCATTTGGGCAGTGCTTCTCTCTCTGCTTTGCCCACCCCAGAAAGCTGTTGTAAAGATTGGAAGGCGGTTGTGATGATCGAGTGAGGAAGAGGAGACTTAAATGCTGAGCTCAGTGGAGGAAAAGGGGGGATGTTTAAATGAGCAATTCAATGAATTCCCAGAGCTGGAAAGTCATTCTTTCTACTATAGCCACCAGAATAATTCCTGCTTGGGAGATTTGGCGCGGAACCCCCTTGTTAAGCAAACAGCTCTGCCATTTGCTTCATGATGCGGAACAACATGGGTGTGAACTGTGAAGTGAAAGATCTGGGCTGGTTGATGAATGGGCGGGAGAGGTCATTCATAAGAACTCAAACTGCAGACGTCCATGTCTTAGAACCATAGTTGGAAGAGACCTCAAGGGCCATCCAGTCCAACCCCCTGCCATGCAGGAACCCCATCACAATACTCCTGACAGATGGCCATCCAGCCTCTGCTTAAAAACCTCCAAAGAAAAATGAGACTCCACCATCCTCCTTTGTGGCAGCATATTCCACTGCCAAACAGCTCTAACTGTCATGAAGTTCTTCCTAATGTTCAAATGGAATCTATTTTCCTGTAGTTTGAAACCATTGCCCTGAGTCCTAGTCTCTGAAGACATGGAAAACAAACCTGTTCCTTCTTCAATAGGACATCCTTTCAAATATTTAAACATAGCTATCATATCGCCTCTCAGTCTTCTTTTTGAGCAGTGGATGAAGTTTATTTCCTCTTTCTCTTCTCCTTTTTAGAATGGAAAAGAGCCCCCTGCCGGAGAACGAGAGTTTAACGGAGCACATTTCTGCAGTTCCCGTCAAGAATGACATGAAAAGAAATTGGTGCCAAGTGGCAGGTGGACAGACGCCTCTCGGGGTAGAAAGAAAGAGGGAGGGAGCCGGGGAAACACTGGATCCAAAAGCAAAGCAAAGCAAAGTGTTCTGCTTATATACCACCCCATACCACTTCAAGTAGTCTCTGGGCGGTTTACAGTTTAATTACAGTATGCAGGCTACACATTGCCCTCCCCAAAGCAAGCTGGGTACTCATTTAAACAACCGTGGAAGGATGGAAGGCAGAGTGAACCTTTTGCTGGCTACCTGGGATTGAACCCCAGGCCGTGAGCACAGTTCAGTCCCAAATGCTTCCGTGCTTCTTTAAAGTGTTCTGCTTATATACCACCCAACACCACTTCAAGTAGTCTCTGGGTGGTTTACAGTTTTAATTACAGTAATGCAGGCTACACATTCCCCACCACCACCAAGCTGGGTACTCAATTTACCAACCTCGGAAGGATGGAAGGCTGAGTGAACCCAGAGCCTGCTACCTGGGATTGAACCCCAGGTCATGAGCACAGTTTCACCTGAAGTACAGGCATTTAACCACTGCACCACAGGGCCCAGTATTAGTTTTTTAGGACTAATATTTCTCTCTGTGTGTCTCTCTGCTGAGCAGCTTTTGAGCAGGTGTCACCAGTTGCCCACGCAACAGAGGGACTGGAAAGGCTGTCTCATTCTGGGCGGACGGCCACTCTGGAGTTAAAATGAACAGCCGCGAACAAGGTGTAGAAATCTGGCCTTGTGACAGCTTGTGTAGGAGCAGATCTGTAGGCAGTGGCTGCTGTATGTACCTTATGCAAAGCAGCAGCGAGCAGCCACCTGGCTCAAAGATGCCGGGTGACTCATTGCCTTTTTTCTGGGCATGAGACTGCAAGGCAGCGCTACCCTAGAGGGAGGTTTGGTTTGGATCCAGCAAAGCTGTTCTGGAGGTCTGCTCCAAAGGGATGGAGGCAAAGGAGCCTGTCTCTTGGAAATCTCCAGAACAAGATATTTGCCCCTGGGAACTCTGCCGTCTTAAGTTGGCGGCCTCTCTGAGTGGGACAACACAGGGGCAAGTGGGCAGTTAGATTCCGTGGGCTTTCAGACACTTTCAGGAGATCCAGCTTGCGCCCCTTCCTGATGCAATACAGACGCAGGCTTGGAAATATGATTTTTCTAGTTTGGGGGTGGCAGAAGCTGCAGCCGAAGAAGAA
>JAHTLZ010000089.1:100269-110504 GCA_023846285.1 Phrynocephalus versicolor | reverse complement strand
ATAGATAGATAGATAGATAGATAGATAGATAGATAGATAGATAGATATTATTTATTTATTTATTATGAGAGCTTCTATACGCCCATCTTCCTAATGGAACTCTGGGCGGTGTACAGGGGCTGAACCAGGTCAGCCTAGTAATACAAACAAACAGACAATACAGTACAGACAATTTAAAACAAAGTATGCACCCCAGCGTAAACAGACAGACAGACAGACAGACAGACAGACAGACAGACAGATAGATAGATAGATAGATAGGAAAGAAGGAAGGAATAGATAGATAGATAGATAGACAGAGAGAGAGAGAGAGAGAGAGATTCCAGTTCAGTGGCAGTTCTGATTTTCATCCTAGGGTACCTACAGACCCCGTGACCATCAGCCGATAACGAGCACGCCACTGGAGCTCCCAAAGGGCTCGGGGCACTCTCCGAGGAACGGCTTATCACATTTGGCATGAGCACGCCACAGGTTAATTCAGCTTGAGTGGGCTAAAACGGATCCAAAGCTGGGCCGGTCTCCCTCAGCTGAAATGGGCTGAAATGGGTAGGATGCGTTGAGCGGCTTCTGGCCGCAGGGGTTTTGCAAATCGTTTTGGACAAGCTTTTCCCCTGCATGATGGTTTTAAAGAAGCAGCAGCAGCAACAAAAAAAATAAAGTATTGCTTGGCTGTGCTGTTTCCAGCAAGCAGAAAGGGGGAGGGGGAGAAGTGACCCCCCCCCCAAAGCATTGACCTAGAATGAACTTCAAAGTTTATCTTGGTGAATGCAAAGGATGGGTGGGCGATGTTCATTAAACTAGCAATGTGTCTGCAGAAGAGAGGGAGGGAGGGAGGGAGCCTGAACTTCTGTGTCTACTGTGTTTGCCTTCTTAGGATGCTGTATGCAAAGATGAGTGAGAAAGCCTCTGTAGCCCTTGGCTGGGCTGTGTTGGAAAGGAAGGCATTCTGCACATGCTCAGATGCTGCCAGCAAGAGGCAAGGGATCAAGTCACGGCCTCCCCAGATGCAGTTGCTCCCATGTAGATGAGAGCAGGAGAAGGTAAGGGGGGAAGACAGTAGACCAGAGGGCATGAAATCAAGTTACATGCCTCGTATTTCAAAGCAAAAGCAAAGTGTTCTGCTTATATACCGCCCCATACCATGTCAAGTAGTCTCTGGACGCTTTACAGTTTTAATTACAGTAATGCAGGCTACACATTGCCCCCCTCTCCCCAAGCAAGCTGGGTACTCATTTTACCGACCTCGGAAGGATGGAAGGCTGAGTCAACCAGGAGCCGGCTACCTGGGATTGAACCCCAGGTCATGAGCACAGTTTTACCTGCACTGCACCACGGGGCTCTTCTAAAGTTATCCCCTGCCTGAAACCTCTCCACTGTTGTTGGGCAAGGAAGCTGCCTCTAAAAGGGCTTCTGTCACCGAGCTTAGGCGTCTTTCTTCCTACACTATCACCAAATGAAGTTCCTGAAACAGTAAATATAGCTTTCCTAAGTTTGCCTACAAGCCTCGTTCCACAGCGGTTATTTCTGTTTAATAGCCAAAATCTAAGGGCTGGTCTGCTGCACCTTGCTTGCTAGTAGAGATGGGCATGAATAAAAAAATGGCATTTCGTTTGTCGTTTGTCGTTTGGAGGGTCCGTTTCAGTTCGTTTCTGTTTTTCGTGAATTTTTGCAAAAAAATTGTTTTCGTTTTCGTTCGTTTCGTTACCATTTCGTTACCATTTATTTCAATTTTTTGTGATTTTTTAAAGGATTTTAAGCCATTCACTCATATTGCAGTAACGGAAACGAAACGCACGACAAAATTTCCAGTGTTTCTGTTTGTTTCATTTCATTTTAAAGACAAAATTCGTTTGTCGTTTCGTTAGCTAACGAAACGAAAAAACGAAAATGGAAACGAAAAATTGTTCGTTTCGTGCCCATCTCTACTTGCTAGTCTAATGGACATTCAAGGGCCAAGTATCAAGTCTGCAGTTTTATTGTCTATTTCTTAACAATAATAAAAAGAACAATATTTTCCAAATTGTGCCTCTAATGCGCAAATGGAGAATGCATAACCCTCCAAAGGCTGTTGGAGCTACCACTCCCATTATCCCACCCCGCTGCTTATGCAAGCCAAGGCCAATGCGAGTTGTAGTCTAACCCTTCCTTAAGCTGTTTGTTTTCCAGACTGGCTTGAACTGTAATTGCTGTTGGTTTTAAGTGAGATTGTATAAATTCACCAACAAATAGCCCGCCTCTACTTCGGCAATGCCAGCTCAATCCTGTCCGCCACACACTCATTTCAACAATTTTGGGACAAATTTAAAGTGGTTACATTTTATTAATCGATTCTCCTTCTAAGAGCCAGCACTTAAAGATGAATTGGTGACAAGCCGGCCTCTCGTTGAAAGCTCCCTTTTATCTCAGAGGCAGGGGGACAATCCCTTTCCTTTCCGCGGAGATACATCATTTTTTTATTTTCTGTTTGGGGTGTGATTTCCCTCTCACACACCCTCCACTTCCAGTTCTGATGGCTTTTCAGCAGCCAAAAACAAAAGAATCTTCTATTAGGAGCTGCCAGCGCCTTGCCAAGCTGACACACTCTGGGTCTTAAAATCATTTTCCCCTGACAACTGGGGTGTGGTGGTGCAATTTGGGTGAGGGGGGAACAAGAGCGTGTAAAAAAAAAGAATAAACAGAAAGGGAGTTTGTGTTGTCAGCCTTCTCTGGCCCACCTTTTTTACAAGGAAACCACACAGCAAAAAAAGTTGGTCACGGGTTCTGAAGCATTTTGCACCAAGAAGCTCTGGATCAATTTTAGCTGATGAGGGCAAGGAGGGATCCATCAAGCTGCCTTGATAATGGGTCCAGCCTGCAAATGCCAAAGCCTTGGTATCTCTTTGTCATGGTTGCTTCCTTTAGAGCAGTGGTGTCCAAACTTTGGCCCTCCAGATGTTTTGGACCACAACTCTCACAGTCCTTTGTCATTGGCAATACAGGCTTGGAATTCTGGGAGTTGTGGGCCAAAACATCTGGAAGGCCAAAGTTTGGACACTTCTGCTTTAGAGTGACCGTGTGCCCTCTTTTATGGATGGCAATCGTCAGTTTTAGAGCGCATTCAGGAGATGGTTGTCTCTTTGAAGGTGTCTTCAAACAAATAAGAGAAAGTACTTTTTCACCCAGAGGATCACTGGTCTATGGAACTCCCTGCCAGGAGAAGTGGTGACCGCTGTCAGCCTTGACAGCATTAAGAAAGGATTGGACAAGTTCATGGAGAACAAGGGTATCAGTGGCTATTATTATGGATGCCTAAGGACAACCTCTGGGTTGGGGAGAGAGGCAGGATATCTCTCAACGCCATTTGCAGGGAATCGTAAGCAGGTGAAGACATCTGCTTGGGAATACCTTGAAGCAAATGGTGAGTCACTGTGTGAGACAGAATGCTGGACTGGATGGGCTGTGGCCTGTTCCAGCAAGGATGTTCTTATGTTCTTATTTGAAAAGCTGTGTCCAGCTCAAGTCTGATTTAAAGACCAAGAGCCATCCGCAGGAGGACGGTCGGGGAGCTTGGTTTGGCCAATGCATGGCCAGGAGCACCTGGATAGCTGGAGACACAGCAGGTACGTAGCACACCTGGGCACGGTCAAGATATGCTGTCGTTCTGTTTCCCATGCAATGACTTTTAATTCAGTTGTGTTTTAAGGCTGTAACGCTTCACATTTGCATACCTATCCCTTTTAAAATCATCTTGCCCGAGGCTTGGTGAGTTACAGTTTTGGGACAATAAAAGGGAAGGCAGGTCCTAAAACAAACCTCAAAGAAGGAGAGCCCACTTGTTGGGGGGGGGTCATCGTTTTGCGCCTCCATGACGCCTTGGGGTGCAGCCTCTTTAGAACAAGCTGAGCTCTTGAAGGACTCCTGGGAAATGGAGTTTTAATTGCATTATTTATTTATTTATTTATTTATTTATTTATTTATTTATTTATTTATTTATTTATTTATTTATTTAGAAGCATGAAGAGAGCACCACAGGAAATTATTCCCCATTTCTGACCAAAATATGGGAGAGAACATGGCTCCCTCTAGCGGTCCAAAGCAGAGCAGAGCAGCTGATGGTGGCAGCAGGAAAAGCAATAATATTCACAGGCCAGAAGTCTATTTTAATGCTCCAAAAAGGAAGAACCGGGACTTCTCTATCAGACTTTGTACTCGAATACTTCGATACTATGCATTCAGCATACAGTACTTTTCTATGGTGTTGAAATTTGGAACCTGACAGTCACATTATGCAGGAAGCTGGAAGCATTCAAAATAGGGATGTACAGACGAATTCTGAAGATACCTTGGACAGTCGGAGTCATTAATGTGGCCATATTACAGTGCATGAATAAAATGTTAGAAATCCTCCATACTGTAAAGAGAAGAAAATTGCAGTATTTTGGACACATGATGCACAATAAGAAATACCATCTGCTGCAAGTTATTCCTCAAGGAAATATAGATGGGAAGCATGGCCCGGGGTATAGAAGAACATTCTGGCTTAAGAACTTAAGCCAGTGGTCAGCAGTGAGCACAGCCACTTTGTTTAGAATAGCCTCAGATAGAAACCTGTTCAGGCTACTGAGTGGCAGCGTTCTACGAGGACATGGCACAAGAAGAAGAAGAAGAAGAAGAAGAAGAAGAAGAAGAAATGCCCAGAGGTTCTCACAAACCATGATGCATTTGCCTTCCACAAATCCGTTGCTTCTGGCATTCTGCTTGTAGCAGTGACCAGCTGGATGTTTCCAGGAAATACACAAGAAAGGCCTGAAGGTCATCGCTTGTCCTTGGTCGATGGCCTCCTATGGTCAGCAGAAAAATGCTCTTGACAATGGAGGTTTCATTTCTCCCGTCCTGAGCAGGACACACAACCACGTGGCAGCTTCCAGAGGAAACAGTTCTGCTAGTCTTGCAAAAGTTCCAAAGTATTCTTATTATTGTTTTTTTCCCCTGTAAGCATTTGAATATAGTTTTCACAATAACAATAGCAAAAAGGGAGGAAATAGCGCACAAAGTGTTCAAATGATAAATATAAGGGAGTAAAGAACTGGCAAAACTGGCAACCTTAGCCATAGGCTTTATGAATCCAGCTGTATGATATGCCACTGATAAGTTGACCGACAAGCAATTTAAACACACAAAGTAATTTTCTTTCTCTCTCTCTCGACACAGCATTTAAGGAAGTTGGGGGAAAATGCTGGTTCGTATCAAACATTTTCTGAAGACAGGGCAAGTGAAAGAGAAAAACAGGAAGATCCATCACGGAAAAGACAAATGTTGCAGCAAAATGCTTTTTTATCCTTCCCCCAATTTGGTTGCTTTTTTTCCAAAAAAGCAAAGGGGATGAGAAATGGTAAAGAAGTGTTGGTTTTATTCGATGTCAAAAAGGAGCCTTGTGGCGCAGGGGTTAAATGCCTGCACCGCAGGTAAAACTGTGCTCACGACCTGGGGTTCAATCCCAGGTAGCAGGCTCAAGGTTCACTCAGCCTTCCATCCTTCTGAGGTCGGTAAAAGGAGTACCCAGCTTGATGGGCGGTGGGCAATGTGTAGCCTGCAGACTGTAATTAAAAACTGCAAACCGCCCAGAGACTACTTAAAATGGTATTGGGCTGTATACAAGCAGAACACTTTGCTTTCCTTTGTTATGAAAGAAGGTTATTGAAAATAACAACCATCGATTGTAGATTCAGGGCCCCTTGTTTTTTCTCACAGGGCCGCTTTATCATTTTAAAGACGTTTACAACGAGACTTGCCAAACATCTTTAAAATATAGATGCAAAAAAAGCACCTTGATGTTAGGAAAATGCAGCATGTAACCATAAAATTGTCACACCACAAAAGCTGGAGGCGAAGAAAAGAAAAGGTTGAACACAAAAAGCTCATAGATTATATTTAAAGCCAGATTTTTTCCTTGATATCCACTAGATGATGCAGCGGAAGAGAAATTGTAATATTTGGGGATTCTGGCCAGGAAAGGAATTGCTGATGGTGAACACACACACAGAGAGAGAGAGAGAGAGAGAGAGAGAGAGAGAGAGAGAGACAGAGGGAGAGGGAGAGGTGGAGAGTTAAACCCTAGCAATTTAATGGGCCTACTTTAACTGGACCCAAGCTGCTGATGAATATTAAAAGAAAAATCCTATTTTCCTCCTATAAGAGACAGCCTAAGGCAGTGTTGCCAATGGTGAATCTATAGCATGGAGTCCAGTGTTGGCGAACCTACGGCACGGGGGCCAAAGGTGGCACTCGAAGCCCTTTGTGTGGGCATCTGACATTGCCGCTTCACAGCCACCTGGATTCAGGTTAAATGGCTGTATTGGCACTTTGCGAAAAATTAGTGGGTTTTGAATTGCAGTTTGGGCCCTCGGTCTCTAAAAGGTTCGCCATCACTGGCCTAAGGGAACGAAACTGTGTGCTTATTATCTCCAAATACAGGACTAGGTGACAGGTGATACCTTTACAGGCTGCTGACTTTGTAAAAATTAATCAAAAATTCATTGTGAGCTTTAGTGGACAAATTCCACTTCTTCAAGGCAAGTACCGGAAGTCCAAACGTGACAAGATGAACTTTGTCAGGAGATTAATCTTAGAGGTAAAGTAAGGTGGCAAGATGGGTCTCCCCACCCCTGAGATAAATTTTACAAGTTCTTGGCAAGATGAATTGCCTGGCACTTCTGTCTTTGGTGAGGCAGGAGGGGGCAGGGCTGGGGTTGTAAAGTTGCATCTGAAGGGGAGGATTCAGTTTTGCATCCCAGTCCTTCAAAAAAAAAAGGGGGGGTGGCAGAGGGCATGCACAGCTTGGACTCTGAACAGCCTTCCGCAGGTCCTCAATTATCTCTTTTTGAACCACATTCCGGACGCAGGTTTAAACAATTCCTAGGCCATTTTTACAGCTGTCATTTCCGAAATGTCTGCCGTGTTAGATTGCGCAAGCCTTCCCATTAGACTAGAGACACAAAACAAAACAAAAGCAGAAAATAAAGAGCTCGGGGTGCTTTGCAGACACAAGCGTGGGGGGAACCTTTACCTTTATAAGTGCAGGGAGCACAGCCTAGCGCAGTGGTGCCAAACCTTCGACACTCCCGATGTTTTGGACCACAACTCCCAGAATTCCGAGCCTAGGTTGCCAATGACAAAGGACTCTGGGAGTTGTGGTCCAAAAACATCTGGAGTGCCAAAGGTTCGCCACCACTGGCCTAGTGTATAGACAACTGCAGAGTAGACTGCAGTCTAGACCAGTGGTTCTCAACCTGTGTTTCCCCAGATGTTCCTGGACTGCATTTCCCAGGAATCCCTTCCAGCACAGCAAGTGGTGGAGGCTTCTGGGAGCTGCAGTCCAGGAACATCTGGGGACCCACAGGTTGAGAACCACTGCTCCAGACCGAGACATCATCTCTATACCCATGAGAGAAATGCTTTTGTGCTGAGATTGTGCAGGTGTTGGTCCCAAATAAACATTTGGGATGTGACCAGATTCCTGGCTGGTGTTGTCCTACCCCTCACCTCACCTCGCCCTGCTGCTGAAATAGTAACCTCCTCCCAGCATGTGTTCCCAGCCTTTGTTTGCAGAAGCTCCTGTATGCAGACATCAGAGGGAACAGCCAGCATTGTACTGTTTGCCTAATCATGCCTGACAACCTTATAAGGAGAAGCTAATATTAGCCTGCAGGCAGCAGCAAAGGACTGTTTAGGGACAGAGATTGTGCTTCCCAAGCTGGAGAAGAAGCCTGCTGCTGAAACCCACACGAATGGAAGTTCTTAGGACTTCTTGCCGATGATCTTGTCGACTACTTTGTCGATTTTTCAAAATCTTATTTTATTTTCTCTTGTTTTTTGTTGTATGGTGTGTTTACATCTGTTTCTCGTTTATTGCCATTGTTAACCGCCCGGAGTTCCTCTGGGGAAACGGGCGGTATCAAAATATATAAATAAATAAATATAAATAAGTTTCAGAGAGAGTAGCGGTGTTAGTCCTTTCAAGAAGTGCAGGCAAAAATCAAAGAAAAAAAACAAAACAAAATGAAAGACACAAAACATGTGGCGCCGTAAAGGCTATAACTTTCGTATTTTGTTGTGACGTTTCGTGGTCACGTCCACTTCTTCAGACATGTAGCAGCAGAACTGCTGTCCCTTATAACTGAGCTGCTGGCTAGCTCATTCTAATTTCAGAAGCCAGTTTGGGCCTGTTGTGTACTTGGAGGAAAAGACTGCCAGGAACCATGAGGGCTGAAACCGGGGATGCGGGTGTAGCTTTATAGAAATCCCCTGCCTTGCGCACTCAGATTCCACGGTCCAATTCTCAACAGCTGCGTTTAGTCATTGTGCTGGGAGAAAGGTAGACTATACATTAAACAAATGATTTAATTTGGGAGGAAACCTCCTGCCTTCAGTGGGAGTTGACAAAAGGGGATGAAAGTGGAACTGGAAAAGGTGCAGAAGAGAGTGACTAAAATGATTACTGGGCTGGGGCACCTCCCTTATGAGGAAAGGCTAAAACATTTGGGGCTCTTTAGTCTGGAAAAAAAGGTGCCTGAGGGGGGATAGGATTGAGACGTACAAAATAATGCAGGGCATGAGTCAAGTGGATAGAGGGACGTTCTTCTCCCTCTTGCAAAATACCAGAACTAGGGGACATACACTCAAATTGAGGGCTGGGAGAGTAAGAACAGACAAAAGAAAATATTTTTTCACCCAGCATGCTGCTAGTCTGTGGAACTCCCTGCCACAGGAGGTGGTGATGGTATCTAGCCTGGATGCCTTCAAAAGGGGATTGGATAGATTCCTGGAGGAAAAGTCCATCCCAGGTGACAAACCATGATGGAGATGTGTCATCCCCAGGCTTAAAAATACAGGGTACTTCAAGGGCCAGATCCATCAATTCTTATCGAAAAGCGGGTAGAGCTGATTCCTGAGGTCCTGGAAGGGAATCTGTCACCCCGCTTGGAGCGCACTTCAGGGGGTGTGGTCGGAGCAACCACACAGCGACCCCAGAGGGCCAGCAGAGCCACGAACAGCAGCGAGCGGTACATGAAGTAACCGCCTTAGTCTCATGCGCTCCCAGGCGCATCTGGTGGTGCCACTGTGAGATACAGGAAGCTGGACTAGATGGGCCTTTGGCCTGATCCAGCAGGGCTCTTCTTATGAGATGGATCGGGCTTGTGGCTCAGGGCATAAGGTAGCTTCCTACAGAACATGGGGTACCTTAATGGTCTCAAATAGCTGAGAAGGGAAGGAATGAATTCTCTGCGCAGAGCGACTCAACCCCCCCCCCCGTCTTTGGAGGACCTGCCACAATTTTGAGAATTTGCCTGAAAATCCTTCGAAAACAAAACAAAGTGCTACACAGCGCTACACTGCACAACCACCACACCACCCTCTCTGCTTTCTGTGCCCCCCACCCCAGTCAGCTTGTCAGCATTCGATACTCCGGACCAGAGACAGGAATCGATCCCATTTGCCTTTCTGTCCTATGAACTTGGAAAAGGACAAAAAGACTGCTTCGAACAATGTCCCCACAAATAGCCAACCGTGAGGAATGAGGGTGATAGGGGATGACTGATGGTCAGGGGAGAACTGTGATATGTGCAATGAGAGATCTTTCAACGGAGCCAGAGAGAGAAAGAGAGAGAGAGAGAGAGAGTGCAAAAAGCCTTTTGTACAACTCAGAAGAAGGAAGAAAAGAGAAGAAAGCATGAGAGAAGCCAAGGAACCCCCCTGAGGGCCTGGTGGAACATGTGCAGAATATTCCGCCCTGGTTTCGGAGATCCTGCAGCTGAGCTTTCTAACTCCAGGGCCAAAAGAGGTTTCTTAAGACCTGGGGGGGGGGGGCTTGAAGAGTGGAAAGAGAGCGTCTCTAACAACAGTTGCATCCCTTTCCCCCACCCGCACCAAAAAGATGCAAAAGACGGTCCCAGGAATCCGGCATGCCTTGGAGGAACCCCTCTTTTCTTTTCTCTCCTTTGTTTAAACAAGACAAAACAAAACCCCTGTTAATTGCTAGTTGGGGAAAGGACTGGCCCTCAACACAGACACACACACACACACATGTCACACACACACACACACATGTCACACACACACACACACACACACACACACACACACACACACACACACACACACACACACACAGGGGCTAGGTCATCAAACTTTCCTCTGGACCCTGGGCTCTGTTGTTGTTGTTGTTGTTGTTGTTGTTGTTGTTGTTGTTGTTGTTG
>JAHTLZ010000089.1:74203-87222 GCA_023846285.1 Phrynocephalus versicolor | reverse complement strand
TTTAGAAGTTTCAGAGAGGGTAGCCATGTTAGTCTGTGCAAGAATTCCAGGCAAAAAGCAAAACCAAACCAAAGACATGTGGCACCTTAAAGACTGACTAACCAAGCCTCGTGGCGCAGTGGTTAAATGCCTGTCCTGCAGGTAAAACTGTGATCACAACCTGGGTTTCAATACCAGGTAGCAGGCTCAAGGTTGAATCAGCCTTCCATCCTTCTGAGGTTGGTAAAATGAGTACCCAGCTTGCTGGGGCGGGGGGGGGGGGCAATGTGTAGCCTGCATACTGTAATTAAAAACTGTAAACTGCCCAGAGACGACTTGAAGTGGTATGGGTCGGTATATAAGGAGAACAACTTTATTATACTGTACAGTATTTCAATGTAAGCTTTTGTGGACCGTGAAAGCTTACATTAAAATATAATAGTAAGTCTTTAAGGTGCCACATGTTTTTGTCCTTTATTTTGTTTTGTTTTGTTTTTTGTCTGGCATTCACAAAATTGAGTTGTTGTCCCTCCAGCAGCTTGCCTTTTGCAGAACTTGGGGGAAATGAATGTGACTCTTCTAAATCCAGGGATGGCTTTGGTATTAAAATGTAGCTTACACACGTGCATACACACACACACGCACACACACACACACACTTGTGTGTTCCATAAATAGTAAGATTGATAACTTTAAAACAAAACAAAACAGTCCTGTGTTGATAAGACCAGCTCGAGATGCAGGAACAAGGCCGAGGGAATGTTCCTTTCACTCACCCAATCCCACAAGCCAGTGTCCCATTAAGTGCAGAGGACCCAAGGTAATTACAGGGAGCTGATCATGTCAGCAGAGGTGTCGATTGAACAAAAAGAGAAACCCACCCGCCAACATTTCTGCTCTTACGCAGAGAAGGAGGAGGAAACCAAGGTGATGGATAGCTGTGATTCCGAGCAGTAGAATTTGGAAAGGTTTCCTTTTAATCTTGGGGTCCCAGAATCCTTTTGGCTACTGGCCATGTTGTCTGGCTTATTCTGGGAAAAAAATGTAGCTTTTAAGTATCCTTTCCAGTCTCTGGAAAGGTCCTGGCATATTCCAGGCTTCGCTGGGTGAGTTTGGGAAAGGGAATCGTACGTAATCGGTTGGTGTATTAACTCCCAGTGGCTGTTGATATCTAGAGGGACGTGCCTGCTGTTTCCTGGCTTCCAATTTGCTCTTAATGTTACAGGCTCTGGGGCTTTTGTTTCTTTGTCCCGTCGGCTGGCAGGACCAGGGGATGGAGGAGAGAGAAAGGGCAGGTGACAGGGGTTGCCAGGCCCTATTGTTTTGCCCCTCCCTGCCTAGTGATAACACGGGCCAGGTTTTTATTGCTAGCATCTGTGCCTTGCCAAAAAAGATTACTGTATATAGAAGGTGGGGAAGTGGGGATGGCAGAGGGCAGCATTATCACGGATCCCAGCTTGACATGTGTTTTTAACTGTGCACCACATGCTAAGCATGTGTTGGGCGCACACGGGAGATAAAAGCTGATCCGTGCGGACTGCTCTTTTTTCCATGCATGGGAACAGCAGAGGCTTCTGTGCCTTTGGCGCTGTGGAGATGCCAAACTTCTCTGAGGGGTCAGGCACCCCCAGGTGACCCACCTGGAAAGGAAGGCCTCCTCAGATTTTTCTGCTCCGTGCTATTCCCTTGGCCACCCTTAGCAAGTGCCTGGGTATCTCAGAGCCTTTGGTCACAGGGGGAACCCCTCCTCTAAAGGAGTGTGTGAGGGGAGTGGAATTTTGGAAAATGCAGCTGGGCTCACTTCCTCGACCCATCTTTGCCCACTTCCTCTCCAGCTGTAATGGCTTTGTTTTCCCCTCCTTGTTGTTGCTTGCAATTCCATGCATCCACACACCTACACACCCTCTGTTGGTTGTGCTGGTGAGGGGATGCTGGGTGCTGTAGTCTAAAGAAGGGCACTTTCCCGCCTCCAGTATGTGGCCTCAGGATTTAGGAGTGTTTTCTGCCACAAAATATAGCAAAATATACAAAATATAGCAAGCATTCTGATTGCTATATTTTTGGTAATTAAAAATAATCTGTTTAAATTATGTTTGAACTATGAGGCACTAGTTATGGTAGTTAGTTTTTTCAAAAACTGGAATTAGTAACTTCCTTTGTTGGTGCCTTGGAACTGTTACAGTAGCTAACTACTTTTAAGTCAACTGGGTGTTGTTATCTGTGTCTGGATTTATTATTATTATTATTATTATTATTATTATTATTATTATTATTATTGACTGCCCGATTTTCCCATAGGGAACTCTGGGCGGTGTACAGCACATCATCAAGGTGACTACCCAACAATCGATTGATTGTAGATTGATTGATTAATGGTTGTTTTTTTCTTTTAGAACATTCTGAAAACTGTAACTGAAACTCTGAAAGACCAATTACTGTAGCTTCTGCAGGGAGACCGAGGAATTGATGTTGACATCTCAGGAGATAAAAACCCCCACAACAAACAAGAGGTAAATGTTTGCTTCCAATAACAGCTTTTAAACCCAACAAGAACCAAAACCTCGAATTGTTCAGAAAAGAGTTGCGCTCAGCAGCAAACCAAGTAGTGTATCTTGACTGAGTAACAGGCCACAGTGTAGTCATTTTCTCTCTTTCTCTTTTGAAAGGCTAAAATCCTGTGCAAACTAACTGGAACAGCCGCCTCTTAGAACTAGATCTGTGTACCTATTAGGTTCCTGTGGTGGGCCATTAAATCGCCCCAGACTTTTGGTGACCTCATATAAATAAATGACCTTCAAAAATGTCCTGTCCTCAACAGCCCTGCTTAGCTCTTGCCAGCTCCAGCCAGGGTCCTCTTTGAGAGAATCAACCCATCTCAGGTCTTCTTCGTTTCCTGATGAAGCTGTTTGGATGAGCAGCGAAACGTTTCTATCTCTCAAAAAAGTCCAGTAGCCATGACTCCACTTCCAGACTGCTGCCTTCAACTTTCCCCACCATTATTGCCTTTTCCAGAGAATCTTGCCTTCTTATGAGGTGCCCGAAGAAAGACAGCCTCAGATTCAACTTTTTTTTTTTGCTTCCCGAGATAATTCAGACTTGATTTAAGCTTAAGACTCCTTGTTCATTGTCTATTTAGGAGCCCCATGGGACAGTGGTTAAATGCCTGTACCGCAGGTAAAACTGTGCTCACGACCTGAGGTTCAATCCCAGGTAGCAGGCTCATGGTTGACTCAGCCTTCCATCCTTCCGAGGTCAGTCAAATGAGTACCCAGCTTGCTGGCGGGGGGGGGGGGCAATGTGTAGCCTGCATTACTGTAATTAAAAACTGTAAACCACCTAGGGACTACTTGAAGTGGTATGGGGCAGTCTATAAGCAGAACATGTTGCTTTGTTTTATTTAGACCTCTGTCCAAAAAAACCCCCGAAAACACAACACCACTGGGGCTGGGCAAACTTTTAACACCTAGTTTGTTTAAAAACTGGCTTTTTTTATTTATGCTTTCTTGTACATTACAAAGACATCCCCAGTGAGCACGTTAGCAGTTAACAAATTGCTTCTAATCAGTAGTTAATGCATGTTGGAGGCCCCCATAGCAAAATCTCGCTTCAGCTCAAACACAGGTTATGGTCCCTGATCTTGGCTCTATAAAGTTATTCACTGTGATTGATTTCTTCTTTTTTCTGCTAAGGATGACACTCTCTCGGGGGAAGACTGCATTGCTATGGATTTTCTGCCTTGTGCTCTTATCCCTGGCACTTTTTGCATACCTGGACAGGTAAGAAAGAAAGGGGGGACCTGGTGTTTTGGAAATCTCCTCCAATGTACTATGCTTGCAACAACAACAACAAAATGTGTGTATGTGTGGAGGGGAAGATGGTAGATCTAAAAGAACTGAAAATTTCATTTCACATTAAGCAGATGGCTGGGGAATTTGGGAAAGTTAAGGTTTGAACTACAGATCCCATCTTCCCCTTAGAGAGCTTATCTTTCCAAGCTCAGGTTCAGGCCAAAGCTTCCTCTGGTTGTTTTCATTTCTTCTAGCAGAAATTATGAATTTACAGCTAACAGTATGCATGAGTAATCTCTTAACAAAACATGTTCTCTTCTCTCTGAGCTGTCAAGAGACGGCGAAGTTTCCCCATTCTGGTTTCAGAGAAAATGCACATGACTATAAAATGAGCAATACTGGTAAAGAAGCAAAAAAGGCACTAAGGCAGACCTGTGTCCACAGACTGTTGCAGGCAGCAGCACTGGATGGGTTGCTTGTTTCTTTTGTGACCAATCGGTGCGTCTCATTGTGCTTCTTTCAGTATAGGTAGGCTCAGCTTCTCCAAGGGAAGGAGGGGCAGGGGACAACGGGCTAAATCTTTGTCTTATCACAGAGCTGAGATTTCTTGAGTTAGGGGTGAAGAATGCTTGTGGCCAGTGGCCAAAGAGGTGGCCTGATGCTCTTCAATTGTACTAAACCAGTGGTATCCAAACTTTGGCCCTCCAGATGTTTTGGACCAGACCTCCCACAGTTCTTTGTCACTGGCAATCTAGGCTTGGAATTCTGGGAGTTGTGGTCCAAAACATCTGGAGGGCCAAAGTTTGGACACCCTTGTACTAAACTAATATTCGAGGACCTATTTCTCCTGAACCTGAGAGCCGCATAGCGCCACCAGGAATAATGAGTGGTTGTTGACAGATGGATCCTCTATGAATGCATGAGATGTACTCATCAAGCCATAGGGAGGTGGGTGGCACTGCGGGTTACTTATAACTTTGCGTTTATATCTCTCCTTGTGCGATTGCATTGACACTATGTTATTCAATTGTTAGTTTTAATGTTGCCTCCTAATGTGATACCCCCTGGATTCAATGTTTCTCAAACTGATTGTGTTTTAATTTGTAATGGACTGTATAGTCTCTCCTTACTGTAAGCCGCCTTGGGTCCTTTTTCAAGGAGAAAGGTGGGGTAAAATACTCATAAATAAATAAATAAATAAATAAATAAATAAATAAATAAATAAATACCCCTTGTGTGGGAAGGTTTAGTGGTGTTCTGTGTGCTTATGCATTTAGCCATGCTGGCCCCATGACCATGGAACTATGTCTACAACAGACACATGTCAGCTCTTTAGCTTGCAAACTGGAATGCCTCTAGAGTCAGAAAAGACTGGTCTTAATTTTCAGAGGGAACCTTGACCTTTATTCATGAAGCCATCTGCGAAGCTGGCAAGACAAGAGACATAAGTCACGTTTATCTCTGTGTAGCCGGAGCCATTATAGAAAACGTTTGAATGCTGTGCAAAGTCGGTCACACCGTTTGTTCTGGTCCTATGTGAATAAGCCATAATTTGAACCCTGCAGGGTTTTCTTTTTAAATGGCAAAAGAGAGGCGGTGCCTTTGAGCTGCGCCCCTCCCTGCTCCAAGATGACCCATTTGGGAGGGGGAGAAACAAACTGTTCTCCCGGCTTTGCGCACCAGGGTTGTGCATGTGCATTCAAGCATAAATCCATTGGTTTTCATGACATGGGTAGGGTGCAGGGTGGGGCAATGACTTGATCCACTTATTAATAAAAGCATTATAGCCCAGATAAAGCAAACTGATAATCTATTGTGTTTGTGAAGTCCTTTGTTCTTCTTTCAACAGGGACAGAACATTAACCTGGATGTACAATGCCAGGTAAGGCACCTGGTTTTTGCTTATGTCTGTAGTAAGCATTGGGGAGGGAAGCTTGCACAGCAGGCATGTCCAAACTTTGGCCCTCCATATGTTTTGGACCACAACTCCCACAGTCCTTTGTCATTGGCAGTCTAACCTCAGAATTCTGGGAGTTGCTGTACAAAACATCTGGAGGGCCGAAGTGTGGACATGCCTGTCGTACAGGATCATGGGTCTTAGGAATCATCTTTTCTGATGCAGGGAGATCTTTGAAAAGCTCCTCCCTCCCCCTCCCCCGATGACTGTACCTTGAACCCCTCCAGCCAAACTAAAAAGCACCCGTTGCGTGTTTAATAGGTTGAGCTGCTCGTTTCACTCAGACTCTTGAACGCAATGTGCAGTCAGCATGGATGGCTGCTGTGAGTTTTTTGGGCTGTTTGGCCGTGTTCTGGAAGTTTTTCCTCCCTGGCGTTTTGCCAGTCTCTGTGGCTGGCATCTTCAGAGGGCAAGGAGCTGAGGGGCACTAGGAGTTCTCTCTGTGTGCTCTGGAACTCCTAACTCCTTTAAGCTCCTTGGCTTCTGAAGTTGCCGGCAAAACTTCCCGAACAAGGCCCAACAGCCCAGAAAAACCCTCAACAGCCATCAGATCTCAGCCAGGAAACCCTTCAAGAATACATTTCAGTAAGCATTATTTTTTTCCCCCATTTAAAAGAAGTTGGGATTTTTTGAGGGCACGGTGCACATTTGGCATTAACAAAAGGCTCTGGAGAGGGTGGGGCTAGGAGAAGGCCAATGCAGTGGTACCTTGTATAAAGGAATTAATTCATTCCAAATGAAATTCTGTTAAGCAATTTTTTCCTGTATACAAATTTCCCATAGGAATGCATTGAAAACAGAGTAATCCCTAATCACGACCATTTTTCTGTTGTACGGATTCTCCCTATAGTCTATTCCAGTGATGGCAAACCTATGGCACGGGTGCCAAAGGTGACACTCGGAGCCCTTTCTGTGGGCACCTGACATTGCCCCTTCATAGCCACCTGTATACAGGTTAAATTACTGTATTGGCACTTTGCAATAAAATTAGTGGGTTTTAAATTGCAATTTGGGCACTTGGTCTCTAAAAGGTGCGCCATCACTGGTCTATTCTGTTAAGCACATTTCTCCTATCTCCAGAATTTTTTATGTTGTACAGATTTTATGTTATACAAACCGTTTGTTATACAAGGGTCCATGTAAATCCCACCCAGCATGGCTGGATCCTGTTGCAAGCTGGTTCTCTCTCTCTCTCTCTCTGTCTCTCTCTCTCTCTCTCTCTCTAATAAAGGATGAAACCTTTGCAGCTCATGCTGTGTCACCAACCGAGAACATCTGTTTGCTTTTCATCTGCAAAGACCAATGTCCTTACATGGGTGCATTCTCTTCCCTTTCCTACTCCTCCCATGATGTATCGTTGTAGGGAAGAGCTGCAGGAGTTGCTCGTGGTTTTACCTAGATTTCCCCCCACCCCCAGGCAGGTAGGCCTGTTGGTCTGTTTCAGCATGTTAAAACAAAAGCCCCAAAAGGAATTCAAGGGAGAGATTGCCTCTGCCCTTCCTCTCTGCTGCTCTCCAGCGGGTAAACGCTGTGTGACCCTTGATCCACTACAAAACTTTTCCCTTTTGGCAGAAAAATCTGTGGAGGGAAGGATTTTGGAAGGCAGAGGAATGGAAAGAGACATTTCCTTCTGTGGATTATATCACATTTAAAAGAGCCTACTAAAAGCAAAAAGTGGTCTCTGAGGGGTTTACAGTTTTTAATTACAGTAATGCAGGCTACACATTGCCCGCCCACCCCCAGCAAGCTGAGTACTCATTTTACCGACCTTGGAAGGATGGAAGGCTGAGTGAACCTTGAGCCTGCTACCTGGGATTGAACCCCAGGTCATGAACACAGTTTTACCTGCAGGACAGGCATTTAACCACTGCACCACAAGGCTCTTATATACTAGACTCGCTGAAGGCAACATGAGAGGCTCAGGATGAGAGATCTCTTGTTCTCAAGGGCTGTGCTGGTATATCTGCCCGTGATCAGTTTGGAGCTCTTACACAGTATTTATTTATTTATTTTAGAGTATTTTTTTACCCCTTGGAAAAGGACCCAAGGGGGCTTACAGTGACGAGGGACAATAGACAGTCCAGTACAATTAAGACATGTTCAAGTGTGGAGAACAGGGCATTGAAGGACAACTTGCAGCATTAAAAGGCAACATTACATTAAAGCGACAAGAGAACGTGAGCAGTTAAAGGGAGAGTAAACATTCCATGTAAAAGTAATATCAAAGTTGATTTCACAAAAAATAGCAATGTATGTGGTTGCTTCCTTTCCCCGACTGAGCCTGGCCTACCAATAGGCAAAGTGAGGTAGCTGCCTTGAGCAGATGAATTTGGGTGGGACGAGAGGGTCCATATATGCTCACAAGCAAACTAAATGTTGATCCACCTCAGGCAGCAAAATGTTTCAGGCTGCCTTTCGACTACATCTCCCAGAATCCAGGCTTTTGGTAGAGCCATGCCGGCAGTGATGGCAGTGGTGGTGCAGCTGTGTTTCATAAAAACGAACCTTGTGGCGCAGTGTTTAAATTGCTGTACTGCAGCCAAAACTGTGCTCACGACCTGAGGTTCAATCCCAGGTAGCTGGCTCGAGGTTCATTCAGCCTTCCATCCCTCTGAGATCAGTAAAATTTGCTTGGGGGTGGGGGGAGGCAGGGCAAAGTGTAGCCTGCATAATTAATTTGTAAACCACCCAGAGAGTGCTTTGAGCACTTTGGCTCAGTATATAAGCAGCACACTTTGCTTTTCTAAGCTCTGCTCCTACTGTTGGGGGCTTCAGTCATAGGATTTTTGAGGGGTTAAGATTACACTGCCATCCTTTTCCTGTGCTTCACACTAATTATTCCATGTGGGAGTTTGCGGTCCCCATGCCCCATCACCACAGGAAAGAAAATACATGAATAGCTGCAGAGTACTTATTGCTGCATATGGTAAGGGGCCATCTGTTTAGGGCTGACACCACAACTTGGAGCGTTGGCCTGTCTTATTTATTTATTTATTTTAATATTTATATACCGCCCGTCTTCCGGAGGAACTCCGGGCGGTTTACAGCAATATCAATTATAACAAACTAAGTAAAAAAGCTACACATCATGAAAAACTACATAAAACCCCCCAAAATTCACTGGCCAGAAGGAGGGATGGAGAAGAAATGAAATGAAATGAAATAAATTAAATCAAAATGAAATGAAATGAAATAAATTAAAATAAAATAAAATAAAATAAAATAAAATTAATGGTCGCCAAATGCCTAGCGGAAAAGCCAGGTCTTTAAGGCTTTTTTAAAGGCTGGCAGGGACTGTGCAAGGCGCAACTCACTTGGGAGATGGTTCCAAAGCACAGGACCAGCCACAGAGAAGGCTCGGTTACCTGTCACCGGTTTCCAAGCCTCCCTGGGCGTGGCCCCCAGAAGTGAGAGCGCCCGCGACCGTTCAGTTCAGTTGCCAAGAGCCGTTCAGTTTGTCCAGGAAAATGACTTTTTGGATTTCCCCGGCTACAACTTCCTTCTAATGGTGGACTTCTAATGACTCATCCTGAAATCTAATTGCAAAAGAAGAAGAAGAAGAAGAAGAAGAAGAAGAGAGAGAGAGAGAGAGAGAGAGAGAGAAGCAGCAAGCAGCAATGGGAGGAGGGGGGAGTTTTTACTTTCAAGAGAGCTAATACCATATTTTCAAAGAGCCATGACAAAATAGTGGTTAGAGCACTTGATTGAAGCTTAAGAGATCTGAGATTTTGCTAGTTGCTCTCTTGCTCTCTCTCTCTGTCTCTCCCTGAACTACCTTGCAGGGTTCTTCTGAGCATAAAATTGGGGAGGTGAAAAGACAATGACCTCACTGGAGGAAAGGTGGGACATACACCCAATTCATATTCATTCTCCTCATTATTTTTCTGCAGGAGCCTACAGATCAACCAGTTGAAAAACCAGACCTATAAGTGGCTGCACGTCCCCAGCTGGTCTGGCTCAAGGTAAGACAACTTGCATAAAGGTTCGGATAAAGCCCAAATTTCACAGCAGCCAGACTTGCAGGTGCAAAGAGGGGTAAAGCAGCAGCAGAGAATGATTGGCCTACATCAGGCATGTCCAAACTTCGGCCCTCCAGATGTTTTGGACCACAACTCCCACAGTCCTTTGCAATCTAAGCTTAAAATTCTGGGAATTGTGGTCCAAAACATCAGGAGGGCCGAAGTTTGGACATGCCTGGCCCACATATTTGCACTAATTTGCAAGATGGGTGGCCTAATGTGGTTTAGTTACTGGCTCTGTCATCCCGTTCTGCATACCCTCACTCCACTTATTCCGGGGCTCAGCACCAAGTCCAAAAAAAAAAACAGCCCAGAGTTTACAGAACTCTGTAAATGTGATGAGTTCAAGTGAAGACAAAAGTTTCTGTTCATAAAAAAGGGGACATTTTTCTTTGTTGAAGACAGAAGTGAGCAGTTGTAGCAGTTGAGAAAAACAAAGGAGAAATGAGGAGATTCTCTATTCAACAAGATGCACGCAAGGGGTGGCGGGTGGAGCAGGATGTTTGGTAAGCTTTGCAGGACAACTCAGAGCTGTGTTCAGCATCTTGGGCGACTCCTCCCACCCGTCTGTGAAAGTGGGGCTTGGAAAAGGTGCTTTTGGGGGACTGCAGCTCCCATCATCCCCAACAAGCATAGTAACCACAGGCCCTGGAGCTGGACAGATTCTGAGAGGTTGCTATGAGAAACAATAACTCTTCTAAGGGCAGAAGCAGTTTTTTCATGACTGGGCCTTCTCTGTGGCTGCTCCCAGACTTTGGAACTCCCTCCCACTGGAGGCCAGGACTGTCCCATCTTTGCTGTCTTTCTGGAAGCAGGCAGATACTTTTCTCTTGCAGGCAAGCTTTCCCTGATTGACTGGCTACCTATGATGGGACTTTTAGATGAATTACCATGCATTATTGCTTAGTCTGAGTTCATAATACTGTAATACCTGTGTTTTCCACAGTGGATTTTTCCCCTCCCTTTTCAGTGTTCATATGCTGTTTTTAGCTTTAATACTGCCTTTTAATATTGTAAGATGCCTCTTCAGATTCATTGTTTTTTAAACTTGAACATATCTTAAATGTTTTGAGTTGTGTACAGTGGCACCTTGACTTATGGATTTAATCCGTTCCAAATGCATGCTCTTAAGTCAAACTACTCTTAAGTCAGGGTACCTATCTAAAACATTTAAAAAATAAGTTTACGAATAAAAAAAATTGTAAGTTGAGCAGACCGTATCTAAAATTTATAAGGTGGCAGTTAAAATGCCAACAGTTTTCTGCTCTTAAATCGAATTGCTCTTAAGTCGAGCTGCTCTTAAGCCGGGGTACCACTGTATTGTCCTTCAGTATTGTAAGCTGCCTTGGGTCCTTTTCCAAGGAGAAAGGCAGGCTAAAATATTTGAAAGAAAGAAAGAAAGAAAGAAAGAAAGAAAGAAAGAAAGAAAGAAAGGTGGGGTGAAATATTATGAATAATATATAAAAATAATAAATAAATAAATAAATAAATAAAAGGAAGTTCTGCTAGGCTACCATTTCCTTTCACATGCTCCTTTTTTCCCCCTAGACAGAGATATGCAAATAAAGAACCCAAGGGACTGTTTCTGACAGACTGGTTTGACCCAAGGTAAGAAATGCAGTAAGAATCTAGAGAGGGGTAGGTGGGTAGACGGCACACACTCAGAGGGCCCTCAATGCAGGATGGTTAAGCTCAGCTGCATGTTCAGAAACAGACCAATTGTATCAACACTCTTTGAAATCTAGTGGTACAGTTAAGAGAGGACTCACAGAAACTCAGAACGGTATTGCCAGGAAAGATTCCCCAAGGGTCATCTAAGTCCAGTCCTTGCTGAGGCAGGAAATGCGTAGCCACCCTGATAGATGAGCCACTCTCTGCCTCGTAGTGCAATGGTTAAACTGCTGCCCTGCAGCCAAAACTGTGCTCACAACCTGGGGTTCGGTCTCGGGTAGCCAGCTCAAGGTTCACTCAGCCTTCCATCCTTCTAAGGTCAATAAAATTAGTACCCAACTTGGTACTGGGGGGCATGGGGTGGCAATGTATGGCCTAGGTAATTAAATTATAAACCACCCAGAGAGTGTTCTAAGCACTATGGGGAGGTATAGAAGCAGAGCACTTTTGCATTTGCTTTCAATTATTTAAGAATTGGCAACAATATAGGGACCAGACCATTTTTGCTTCTTCAAATCTTCTACTGTCCAGATCAACACTCGAATCTGCATTACGGGGATATTTCTAATGTGCTTCAGAGGGTTCCCCACCAGACATACACTCTTTGTGGAATTAATGCGATGAAAGCTAATTTGAAGAATATTTTTATATACAGAAAACCATCCACTACACAGCTCCTGGGGGAAAACCAAGTATCTATTGAGACACCTGGCAGCTTGTAAGGAGGGTAGACTGCCCTCTGTTTTGCAGGTTCCCTTCCTATGTTTGTATCTACCAGCTGGTCACTAGGAAATTATGTTGCAAAAACAAACAAACAAAAAACTCAACCCAAAACACAAAAGCGTCCTTACTTTTAAAGAAGGAAATAGCTACAGTTACAATTCTAATTCCTCGCCACTGTTAGAAGAGTTAGTTAGAAGGTATCAGTGGATACATCTGTCAGCTTTAGTTTTGCAACATTAAACTTAAAAAGAAAGAAAAAAGCACAACCCCACCTTAAGTCTGTTTCATTCTTGATATACTCTTAATTATTTTAAAAAAATAATTATTGAGATTCTGTGGGGTACCAATTTTATTCCTGGCGAACACTCTTTTGGTGCATTTTATTCCTGGCGAACACTCTTTAGTTGGATTTATTCAGGTTTACGACTCTGCATTTATTGTATTTAAAAGTCTGGGATGATCAAAGTAAATATATCATCCATCCCAAATAAGAAGACATTTTCAATGTCCCATCGTTCCAACTCTGGTTTTAAAAGGGATGGATTGAAACAAAGTTCTCACCCATCTTAGCTGTGGGGCCATTAAAGCAAACAGTGAAAGGTTTATACTGAAACGGTGTTTAGTATTTTCAGTTGTGCATCTTAAAATTTTCTGCGAAATAGGGATTATGGAGTGAGTGGTATTTCAGGAACGAGGCATCTAGATATATGACTTCTGGTAGCCCGAGAAAGTTCTGGAAAGTCTGAAAGCCACTTGAGATGAACTGGTTTTAATCTTCTTTCCCTAGTGCTATAGTCCCGGTCTACAAACTGTGAAGTGAAAAATTCTGATTAAACATTTATGCTGGGTAAACGCTTGAGGAAGTCCAACCTGAGCACTAGA
>JAHTLZ010000089.1:54789-74193 GCA_023846285.1 Phrynocephalus versicolor | reverse complement strand
GGAAGGAGTTAGAACACATCGCTGATTATATATGGGTAGGCATGACGTCACATGACTCACTCATGCCCTCTTCCACTGTTGCTCCTTCAGGCACGTAGTCCTTTGTGCCAGTGTGCATGGTTTCACTTGATTTGCAATGTTTATTTCAGGAAGAGGGAAGCACACTGGACCAGGGGCCACCTCTGTTGGCCCCCAAACCTCCTTAAATTCTGGCCATTCCTTAAATCTTCAGAGGGGTTTGGAGATTTTTCTTAATTTTTCTCCCCCAACTCCCTGTTTTTATTTGTGTTTGTTTGTATTTCTCCACCTGGACTTCTCTGGAGTTTAAAAGGAAAAAGAAAGAACAGAAAAGTATACCTAAGGAGGAAGTAATAATACAAAAGTTTTTAGACTGTGCCGAGATGGAGAGAATGATAATGAGAAGTAAGGAAAAGAGGACTCTGAGTACTATTTGACGTGGAATAGATTTTATGACTAGTTTTGGGGTGTGGGCCGGGGAGTGCATTAGGTGGAGTTGAGACATGATGTATCTAATGTACAGTGTACACCCAGAAAATATGATGAATGACAACTGGAACTTTTTAGTTTTGTTTGATTTCTGGGCTATGTAATGATGTTTTGGTGATTGAAATAAATAATTTTTAAAAAGGAAGAAAAAGCAGAGAGAGAGAGGAAGGGAGAGAGAGAGACAAAGAGAGAGAAGAAACCAGAAAATCAACAGGACTGGCTCTAGAAACACCCAGTCCACATCATTTCAAGAGACAAACCAAATATAGCCCTCGGTGTTTACAGGAAGCTCGTCATCTGACAAAACCACCTACGAAACTTTCCCATGTGACATATTGTTTTCGAAGGAAATAGAAGCTGCTTTGAACCACTAAATAAAAGTGCTGATATGAATAAAGTCATGTCCGGAAGGTACTCCTAAGCCTTCACTCGAAAAAGTAATAGATAGCACTTTTTCAAAGGCTGGGGTGGTGAGAGCCATAATTAAGCACCCACCAGTAATGCTCTTGGCCCAGCTTTCCTTCTTGTTCACTAATGGTTCAGACATGGAGATAAGGGGCTCTAATGAAACATTATCCCTCTTTCTGCTGATAGCTAAAACATTATTCCACCTGGTACTGTGTAGTAGCCCTGCCGACGCAGGAAGGAATGAGTGCACTTGATACTGTCAAGGTGAGCCACCAAGAAAGTGTGACTCTTTCGCAGAGTGTGGGTGAGTCAGCAGGGACTACACCTGTCAGGGGAGATTTCGGCAAGTAACACCTTTTTTTAAAAAAAGGAGAGCAAAGTTTCCATGCTCTGATCCATCCAGGAGGGAAGGTTGACAAGTGAAAAATCAACAGACAAGGTGAAAGACTGGGATCTCCCCCAAAAGAGCACCAAACCCCAATCTACTAGAATAACAGCATTTTTTTTTACATTTTGATCATTTTAGTGAAAACTGGTTTGCACTATTTTAAACAAGCTAAGATGCTTGAGATATTTACTAACCTACCTGTATTCTGCGTTTTCAAATACTTTCTGTAACTCTGTCTGTCTTTTAATAAACCTTTTACTATTTTACTACTACTACTGAGTGTGGCATTTGCACCAAGAGCAAGATGATGATGCAGAGAGTTATTTTAAAACCAATTTCAACTTATCACAAGGAAGCCATCCTTCTGCCAGATATGCCATGCAGTTGTACCTACACCTATAGTGAGCCTATTCAGGGTTTCCTAGGTAGTGAATTTATTTATTTATTTATTTATTTATTTATTTATTTATTTATTTATTTGTAAGCAACTCATCATTCCCTTCTTCTCGGGGTGCCCTGGGGCTGTGCAGTTTGCCCAAGGCCACAGAGGCTGGCTCTTTTCATGGGAGATACAGAGGAGAATTGAACTACCAAACTCTGCTGGTTCAATTCTCTTGCATCTACTATGCTTGGGCTGCTTTAAAAGCCTGAGAAAACTTAAAATCCAGGCCAAAGAGAGCACGGCTGGAATGTAAGCTCTTTTGCCACCATCTGCGGGACACAAAGAGCAATGCAAGCTAAGGAAATAAATTTCCTTGACTTACAACCCAGAAGGACCCCCTTTTTAACTTATTGTCCTCCGAAGACATCCAGAAAACGTTAGTTCTTGCAAGGGCTTTCAGACTAGCAAAGTTTTATTTGGCACGAGCGCCCCTGTTGCAACACCGTGAATGCGAAATGAAACGCATTAGTAAGAGCCCCGTGGCGCAGTGGTTAAATGCCTGTACCGCAGGTAAAACTGTGCTCACGACCTGGGGTTCAATCCCTGGTAGCAGGCTCATGGTTGACTCAGCCTTCCATGCTTCCGAGGTCGGTAAAATGAGTACCCAGCTTGCTGGGGTGGGGGGCAATGTGTAGCCTGCACACTGTCATTAAACTGTAAACTGTCCAGAGACTACTTGAAGTGGTATGGGCCGGTATATAAGCAGAACACTTTGCTTTAAGGTGGAAAAAAGTTATATTAGTTTTATTAGTTCATTTAATTATACATTTAGTTGTTTATGAGGCTGATGGTTCTCCACTCTGTTCAGTTATTTGTTATATCTAAGCTCTTGGATTCATGAAATGGGTTCCCTTTTATTCCTGATGCAACCTGGAATACTAAGAGAAAACTGAACCTGGATTTCCCTCCAGAGTAACCCCTGAACGAGACTTCTGTCTCTCTATCTTTGGAAGGTCCTCCCTGTGTAGCAATGACTCCTTCCTGTGCTGATACATTTTTGGTGCAAGGAATTGTCTTTTAAAAGCACTTTTCATATGGTTTAGGCCTGTGTAATACTCTTGGATGGGTGGGCAGTTGGGCTGGGGTGTTTTTGTTTTGTTTTAAGATTGACTGTTCCTTGTGCATTGTAGTCAATACTATAGTATAGCTCTTCTCCTTGCTAGCAGTCTTGAGAGCACACTGAAAATTGTTAGACACACGTTAGAACGACAATGAAGACATTCTGATGGAAATGAGCCACAGTCCATGAAAGGTTAATTTCCAGTAACTCTTGTTTTCAGCCCTCAAAGGTACGGCCAGTCCCTTGGTAATTTTTGTTTTGTTACAGGCAAAGGCAGTGACCTCTCCCTCTGGAAAAATGACAACTATTATGATTTCATTGTGTTCAGGCAAGAGGGAAAGGCAGATGCCGTTGACTGGTTTATTTATTTAATTTTTTTTTTAAAAAAAACTGCTTTCTGTGCTCATCTCTCTCTCTCTCTTTGCAGTGGGAGAATAGATTATCCAACCCTGACAGCTTGGTCAGCCCCCATCATCTGGGAGGGAACTGTCAAGAAATCGGTCTTGGATTCCTACTATGAGCAGCATCCAATCACCGTCGGCTTGACCGTTTTCGCCATTGGGAAGTAAGTTGTGCCGAGCAGCCCAGTCCAGTGTACCTTCTCCTTGGTGAGCAAGTGAAACTTCCTCCCCTGCAAGGAGCTGGTGGATCAGAGCCGTAGGCCTTGATTTAACTGCTAGTCCCAACTTAGAACAGGTGTTTACTCCACTGCTGAAGCTCTGTTTACTCCATTGCAATGTTAGTCAAGACTAACATAGCAAAAATTGTTTTCATGTGTATTAACAGAACTGGTCAGTGGTCACTAGTAGAGAGAGCCATAGACTTTGTTATGAATACTATACTTGTTAGTGAATAATGCATAAAATGTATTTGGCATCCTCTAATGGCTAGATCTGGTAATGCATGTGGAAATATATCTGTGAAGATTCTAAGTCATGCAGGTGTGCTTATCTGGAAGTTGAGTCATGGCAACTGGACTTCTTTTCCTGAGAGATCGAAATGGACAAAAATACTTCACACCTGCACCAGCAAGGTGGTGTTAGGAAGGTTAAGGTGGGACTTTCACGCACCTTGGGCCATTGTCCACCTAATGAGCGTATTGAGACTACTGTCCACCTAACAAGCCTGTTCAGTCCATTGTCCATTTTAGCAGCCTTTTTCAGACCAGGGTGACAAGAGGTCAAACTGAACTATAAAATGGAAGATTCGCAGCTAGCTTTCATCAGACTGATGGAGCTGTTTGGATGACCAGAGAAACTTTTCAGTCTCTCAAGGAAAGAAGTCCAGTTGCCATGATTCAACTTCCAGACAGGTGGAGATATTTTTACTGATTTTTTATTTCTTTTAATTGCTGGATGCTGGTTCTGAGAGCAGGGCTAATGTACTGTAGGAAGGAAGCTGTTTAAATGCTCCCATGTCTTTTATTCCCACCTTACCCCGCTCCACCCACTCACCCACCCACCCCGTGTCCCCCAAGGTACCTGGACAAATACTTGAAGAACTTTTTGCTGTCGGCAGACACCTTCTTCATGGCCGGCCACAACGTGATCTTCTACACCATGGTGGACGACCTCTCGAAATTGCCGCGGATCAAGTTGGGGCCGTTGCGGACGCTGAAGACCTTCCAGGTCAAACGGGAGAACCGGTGGCAAGACATCAGCATGATGCGGATGAAGGTCATCGCCGAGCTGATCGAGAGCCAGGCCCGCCACGAGGTGGACTTCCTCTTCTGCATGGATGTGGACCAGCTGTTCCACAGTGAGTACGGGGTGGAGACCCTGGACGAATCGGTGGCCCAGCTCCACGCGTGGTTTTACAAGGCCGACCGGGACTCTTTCACTTACGAGAGGAGCCCCGAATCGGCGGCGTACATCCCTTACGGGGAGGGGGACTATTATTACCACGGAGCGGTCTTTGGGGGGACCCCGCAGCACGTCCTGAACCTCACCAGGCAGTGCTACGAAGCCATAAAGCACGACAAAGAGGAGGGTTTGGAGGCCGTGTGGCACGACGAAAGCCACTTGAACAAGTATTACCTCCTCCACAAGCCGACCAAAGTGCTATCCCCCGAGTACTGCTGGGATTACAAAATCGGAAGCCCCTACGACATCCAAAACGTCAAGTTATCCTGGATGCCGAAAGAATACGGAGAGGTGAGGAGTAATTCCTGACTTTCGAAGAACTGAAGGCGCCAGTCAGTTGGCTTCAACGGAGAACCTATTCCTTTGCAGGCTAGCGGTTTGCATGGAGCGGATCTCAGCGACTGCCAACATGCTTTTGTTCAATCAACTGAAAAGTCTGCCCTCTTCTTTTGCAAGCTTCTTTTGCAAGCTTGCTATTAATGACGGAATGGGTCGAAAGAACCGCCTGATTTTTACTAATCAGTTTTTTTTTTTTGATCTCAGGAAATTATGTCAATTTGTGCAAGCGAAACCGGGTGTGACAGTTTATGGCCCACGTACGGCGGCGGTGGCACGTTGGCATGGCTTGCACTGGCTCAGAACAGCCACCGTCACACAACTTTCAGACAGGGACTGGCAAAAGAGAGAGGAGAAATATGGCCAGCAGCCTGGTGGGAGAGATAGCTAGAGGGACCCCACTGATGCAGGGACTCTGATAACACGATTTTTTTTTAATTCAATGGAAGACATCAGTCAATGTTTTTTAATATTGTGCCTCCATTCTGCCTGTTTGAACTATCTTTTTTCTCTCCACCCCAAACAAATGCACTTCATCTACCTAGGAAACTGTGGTGAAGGTGTTTATAATTTCAGAATTCTGTTCACGTTCGTTGCTCACGGGTCGACGGAACACTGCCTTCCCCATTGTCGGGAACACGTCGTCACACGCAGACCACATTCGTTTCATAAAAGAGCACTCCTTTCGTGACTTGTAGTGCTGGTCTTCAGTTCTGATTTCTACGCCTCCCCTTTGCCCCGGCGTTGTTTCTTCAAATGGGCTTGGGCTGGTGCCTCCAACCATAGCATCTTTTGCTGGTTGGTGCCTGATACCCTATCTTCCCCACACTGTTCAAGTCAAGGGTGTTTTTTTCCTAGGATTTGCAGAGAAAAATGAAATTTGTGGCATACCAGTTGGTCCAAGGCTTGGGAAACCTGCATTCAAGTCCCCACCCAGCGATGAAATTCAGTGGGTGACCTTGGGCTAGTGGCACTCTTCCAGACTGACCTACTTCACAGGCTCGGTGTGAGGATGATGAGGGGAGGAGAGAAGGGGAGCTGATTGAAAGAGAGGCCCTATATAAGCATGATATGTGGCCCCAGTGGCTGAGGAATTATGTGATCTATTAACATCCCTCAGCTTTGGTTCATGTATCCTGAAGCAGCCTTGGGTCCTTTTTCCAAAGAAAAAGGCGTGGTAAAAATACAGTGGACCCTTGTATAACAAACATAAAATCTGTACAACATAAAAAATTCCAGAGGTAGGGGAAATTTGCTTAACAGAATCGCCTATGGGGCGAATCCGTACAACATAAAAATTGTCGTATTTAGGGCTTTACTCCGTTTTCAACTCATTCCTATGGGAAATTTGTATGAAGGAAAATTTGCTTAACAGAATTTCATTTTGAACGAATTAGTTCCTTTATACAGTGGACCCTTGTATAACAAACAGTTTGTATAACATAAAATCTGTCCAACATAAAAAAATTCCAGAGATAGGGGAAATTTGCTTAACAGAATCGTCTATGGGGTGAATCCATACAACATAAAAATGGTCGCGATTAGGGCTTTACTCTGTTTTCAATGCATTCCTTTGGGAAATTTGTATAAAGGAAAATTTGCTTAATAGAATTTCATTTGGAACGAATTAATCCCTTTATACAAGGCACCACTGTAACTTCTCCCTGCTCTGGTTCATGTATCCTTTCAGTCCTTTTTTCAAAGAGAAAGGCGGGGTAAAAATACTCTAAATTAAATAATAAAACAAAACAAATAAATAAGTTGCCCAATGCGGCAACCCACAGCAATCCACTGCAAAGAGTGGGTTTTTCTGGATGTTTCCTCCCTCAGATTTTAGAAAAAAAATCTAGAAGTTGAGTCATGGCAACTGGACTTCTTTTTCTTGAGAGACAGAAACGTTTCGCTGCTCATCCAAACAGCTTCGCCCATCTTCTTCAACCCAGCTGTGCCTTCTTCTCTGAGGACATCTGATGCCCTTTGAATAGAGCCTTAAATATTTCCGTAACTGTTGCCATGGTGGAGCCTCCATCTTCAGTAGCAGTCAACCTCCAAAGGACTTCCCCCACCCCCCTCCAATCCTCATGGTTTGTTGACTAAATAATCCAGTTGTAGCCTTCATTTCTTGGAGGGGAGACATTTCCCCGCTAAGCCATAACCTCAGGGTTTGCAGAGAATGAGTGAAGTTTTACGGCTTTCCCCTTCAAGGGGACTCACTAATTCAAAAGGAGACCCTCAGATCTGAATTGGTGCCCAAATAATAACAATAACAACAACAAAGCAAAATGCCAAGCGGAAGGTGCAGAAATAACTCCCTCCTCACATCCAAATCTGCCTGGCAACCTTAAAATACCTCCTAAGAGTTAAAACAAAACAAAACCTGAGGTAACATTTCCGGGAGTTGTATAGTACAGGCTTCCCCACCTCAGAAACAGAAGCAGGTTGTGGGGAAAATTGTATTTCCTGTGGCAAATATTGAAATTTTCCTACCCTTTCCCCTCTGTGTGTGTGTGTGTGTGTGTGTGTGTGTGTGTGTGTGTGTGTGTGTGTGAGAGAGAGAGAGAGAGAGAGAGAGAGAGAGAGAGAGGGTGAATGGCATAATAGTTATTACTACCCACCACCCTCTGAGGCAAATTTTTAAGCTCTTTCCTGCCTCAGAGACAGAAAATGGTGCCTCTTTTTGATGAGATTTTTTTAATGATTTTTTTAAAAATGTACCTCAAAGCACTTTGTCCCAAATTTGTGCTTTGGCCAATCTGGCAAATATTCAAGAGGGGAATGGAGTGGGTTTCTGCCATGTTCCCTGGGGTGTGCAGGACGGGTACCCCTCTCCTTCAGAAATTGGGTGTGTGTGGTGGTGGGGGGTTATTCAGGTTTAAATAATTTGTTATCCCCCTCTTCTTTGTGGTGAATATTCGGACACATTTGCCCCTCACAGAACCAAGAGGAAGAATGAAGGCTGTTTCCAGAAAGGAAACAGCCTTCCTTTTTTCTCTCTCACGCATAGTGTTTACCTCCCCCCATTCCCTTTTATTTACAGTGGACCCTTGTATACCAAACAGTTTGTATAACATAAAATTTGTACAACATAAAACATTCCAGAGATAGGGGAAATTTGCTTAACAGAATTGCCTGTGGGGCAAATCCGTACAACATAAAAATGGGATTACTCCATTTTCAATGTATTCCTATGGGAAATTTGTATAAAGGAAAATTTGCTTAACATAATTTCATTTGGAACAAATTAATTCCTTTATACAAGGTACCACTGTATATATATATATATTTGCACTCTAAAAAGAGCAAATTCCCCCTTCCCTTTTCTTTGCAAAATGGTTTTTCCTCATGAAAGGGTATGTGAAAATTACCCCCTCCAAGGGCAAACCAGAAGCAATTGGATTGTTCTTTTCGCCTCATTGCTTTTTGGGGGGGGGGGAGAGAATAAATACCTCATAATTCACAATTTCTCTTATTAATTTAACTTGGCTTTGGCTGGCCAAAGGTTTACTGCAGCTCTCATCATCCTTCACCCTTGGCCAGGCTGTGTGAGGAGATGATGGGAGAGACTCCTGCCCACACTGCATCTTAATTTTTCTTGTTTGGGACTGTTTGTAATAGTTTGAAGTGATTCTACTTCAAAGCTTGTCTGTAACCTGGCTTAAGAGGTTTCAATGCAGAGCAGGATGGAAACATTGTAATAAATAAAATTGATAAATAAACACCCAGAAGACCAAAGGGACTGGGGTTTCCAGATTCCAAATATATCTATTTTGGCTTTATTTTAGCAAAAATATATCATGACACTGCATAATATTTCACGGGTTGTTGTTCAGCTCAGGTAACATTGACCTAATTTTCAAACCTGCTAAGAAGCAGATGATTTGTTAATGCTGATTTGTAAAACCATAGAATTCAAAGAGGTATACTTTCTTTTTCACGTGATTAAGTACCCCACAGACCCCCCCCAAAAAAAAGATTTTAAAAAATTCTGGGAATACCACAAGAGGAGGAAAGTTAATATGGTTTGCTACAGGAAAAATGCAATGTATCTTAGCAGGTGTGTGTGAGAGTGAGTGAGGTGGGATGGTTGGCCTTTTATTGGACCACAAACGAGGAAGCACAGCCAGCACTTGGGTTGTATAAAAATCCCCCAAACATTCATCTTCTTTGTAACTCAGCTATTGCAAAAGGGGCAATGGATGCAAGGAGTGATGCCTTCCGGAAGGAGGAAATCCCTTCCTATAGATGCCAAATTTCCCCTCCCAAGTGGGCAAGAAAAGTAGGTGTGAAGAGGTCACTGTGCCTCAAGAGTCACCAAAAGGCCAAGCCTTGCCAGAGGTTCCCCTTGGAAATGATTTATTTTTGTTAACTTATATTGTTGCCAATGATGCTGAGAAAATAAATAAAAAGACCTTATTTTGTTTATCTTAACCGAATCTCATGGATTTGTGACAAGGGACGGGGAGGCTGCATTAGAGGATGATCCTCCGGTTCCTAGGATTGGGTGGGGTAGTCCCTAGGGCTAGATGGGTGGTATACAAGTCAAAGAAAGAAAGAGAGAGAGAGAGAGAGAGAGAGAGAGAGAGAGAGAGAGAGCAGAAAAGAAAAGAAAAGAAAAGGATCAGGAGAGGGTTAGAACCGGGAAAGTGGGGTGGACTTGAATTCAAAGCCAGCTCCTGGGACTTTAATGTGCCTCAGTCTGAACCACAGCAGACCCAAGTCACGGCCACGGTTGGACTTTCTGCCACCGAGGTGGCTGGCATGGCACAAAGATGTCCACCAGGTTTTGGGCACTCCATCCCTGACGGGACAGGGGCTCAAGCAACACCCAGCCACCCACCGCGCTGGGCACGTTTGCGCTACACCGTTCTGCAGCGACGCGGACGGACAAAGGCAGCTTTTGAAACTCGGCAACGCTGGCGTCCATCTGGACAAGGATTCCCGGCCACGGATCAATGGGAGAAATGAAGGGGAAAGAAAGGCGCTGGACATCTTCCAAGCGCTTCCCCCTGAGTCCCGGAATGACATGGCACCGGCTGCACTTTGCCCGCAGTTAATTCGACTCACTGAAGGGATCCATTTCTGGGAATAAGAGAATAGGCCTGGCTCCCCCTTATTCCTCCCCAACCCAATCCCGCCCGATCCATGTTCCTTGCATGGCACCATAACTGGGTATGAACTGCAGCTGCCTGGGCCAGCAAGGGAAGCAGTTTTGAAGAGGGGTGACGGAAATGCCTCCGTTGTTCCACTTTGGTTGATGGCACCTGTCCTTCATTCTATGCCCCGACTCTTGCTAAACTTCAGTGAGAACCTCTGACCTAAATCCAGTGGTTTGCCCAAATACAATTAGGCTCACTGCATCCCCCATGGAATGGCAAGTCAAAATGTATGTGAACCCCATTGATTCGATGGGTCTGTTCTGGTCAGGATTTGCAACTGGAGTTCAGTGTCTAAAATTTTAGAAGGGGTTTGCAAGCCTTTCGCTTTCTGATCTTCTGTTACCTCTTTCTCAGCCTCTGGGGCCCGCCTCAATGGCTGGCAGCTGGGTGGTCTGCGCAAGGAATTGCTCAGAGACTGTTTTAAAAAATAAATAAAAATGAGACGGGCATTTTAGGACTACCAGTTGCACATCCACACACACACACACACATGTCCTGGCACATCTCACCACAGGAACGGCTGCTGCCCTGCGGGTGCTTTGAACCTGCCTTACGCAGCGATGCAACAGAACACAGAAGGCTGTGGCAGATCAAAGGCCAAGGGTTCAACAGGCAGAGCAGGGACCTTTTTGCAGGTGAACGGATGTTGTCTGTGGTTCCTCTCAGGCTTTGCTCCGTTGCACAATTGTGCATGTATCTGTGGGAAGATCTGCATCGCCTTTTCAAAACAGGTTGACGTCCCCAGTTCATCGGAGCAGTAAAAGCATCCTAATTCTTGCCTCTTTGCCGCACCCCGGCAGCTGGAGGATCTCACCCGTTTCTGTTCTGATCACTGACAAGAATAAGGCAATTGGACTGAATTTAAGGACACACACACACACACACACACACACACACAAAGAGAGAGAGAAAGAGAGAGAGAGAAGCAGCAAGCAGCAATGGGGAGGTAGTTTTTACTTTCAAGAGAGCTAATACCATCTTGGAGATGGTGGTTTCATCTAACTGGCTTGCCCACAAAGCAACAAAGCTTTAAGCCAGGGGTGTCCAAACTTTTTGCAAGGAGGGCCAGATTTGGTGAGGTGAAAATGTGTGGGGGCCGACCATTCAGCCACATTCGGCCCCCGGGGTAGACTTCGGACAAATCTCTATAACATGCAAGGAGGCGGGGAGGATGCTGCAGCAATGGAGCCAGTGTTGGGTAGGCTGGGCAGGTGGTTGGGGGGATGGACAGTGGCAGGGAAGGCAGGCAAACAGTAAAACTGCAAGCTGATGTCCCCATCCAGTAGGAAGAGGGACCAGCTGGTGGGGATGCATGACAGGCTGAGCTGGTGGGGGGAAAGAGGCTGCGGGCTACTCAAAATTTGAAAATTTGGCCCCCGGGCCTGACTTTGGACATGCCTGCTTTAAGCACTTGTCTACCCCCTCCCCATGACTACATCGAGTGATGGAGAGTTCCCAACATGAATTCTGCATCAGAAGGAAAAGAGGTCTTTGTTTCGACCTGTCTCTCCAGCCGTCTGCCCAGCCGTTCCGTGGAGTGGGTCTCAGTTCTCGTGTCGGGCAAGAGGAGGAAGAGAGGGTCTTGCTACTGGCAGCCTGTACACAATCTTACCAACCTTTGACGATCGCGTGCCAATATTTCACAAGCCATTTATTCCTTTTTCAGTACGTCAGGTGAATTATTATTACTACTGTTATTATTATTATTAGCACTGGGGCATAGGAACCCCCGAAATAAATTCAAGCTAGGCCATTTGCTCGATTCTGGGGTTTAGAACCTGCTGCAACCTAACAAAACCTGCCACGTGACGTGGCAGGGAATGCATACCTTCCTCCCCAGTTACATCTGAGGAAGCAAAGGGCCACTCGGTGGTGCCATCCTCTGAGCTTGGACCCTTTTCACGGGCTGCTGCCCTCAGGGGGGCAGGGACAATTTAAGAGGCGAAAGCCATTATGCTGTGCATCACTTCTAATGTTGAGTTTTGAACCTAAAATCCCAGCCACGTATCCAAGTGGCCTCACAGTCAGTCTGCCCAGAGAGCTAGATCATTACCAATGACTGGCAGCACCTCTCTAGAGGTTGGAGCAGGAGCACTGGTTGTTTCCTTTAAAACAAAGCTTCTAGTCCTGATGGGTTGATGAACTAGCACACAGGGAAGTCCCTTCTCCTGGCTTAGATGAGAAGCTGCTTAGTCATGCCCTTTGATAGCAATGCCACTAGATGGGAATGCTCCCCACCTGGACATACAGCAGGTCAGAGCTGGATTGAAAATGGGGAATCTCGAGACTTCAAAAGGATCACATTAAAGCAGTGGTTCTCAACTTTCCTAATACCGCAGCTCCTCCTGTTGTGGTGACCCCTTGCCCTGCTTGGAAGAGGCCACAAGCCCCCTTTGGCAGGCCACTGCCACAGGTGCCATACAGAACTTCCCTCTACAGGCACCCTCAGCCAATCGCTGCCTCCGGGGCCATTGACTGACATCCCCTCCAACCTATCAAGCTGCAACTTACTCTTCCCCCCCCTTTGTCCCCCTCCTCCTCCAGACCCAAGAGTTTTGTGCCTTTTTCTTCACTGGCTCATGGCACCCCCTGTGAAATGGTCGTTCGACCCCCAAAGGGGTCCCGACCCCCAGGTTGAGAACCACTGCATTAAAGGTTGGTTATGATGAAGTGTTCCGGAGTAGGGTAGCAGGGAGGGAGAAGGAGCAGGGCTGCTCCTTTTGGCTACCCTTCTGTGCCTGTTGTAAGGTCAGGCTCCAGCCACAGAGAAACAGAGGGAGGAGACTCCTTGGGTCAGATGCAAGGGAAGCTGAGCCATGGGGTCTAGGCTGGCTTACTTTCTCCAAGCCTGGGAAGCCTGGGGCTTCCTTTAAGCAGCAGCCTTCCTGGTTCCACTACTCCCCTACAGATGGTATCTCCCCTTGGAGAGCACCTATGCTTCGCCCTTCCATCCAAAGGGTTGGAAGTCTTCTTCCACGGTTCATCATACACAACAACAACAATAACAACAACAGCAGCAACAACAGATGCGATGGGCTCAAATGTGGTCAGCAGCAGCAGAAGAAACCCCCTTTTCCTCTGTTTGCTGTTCGCCAGCTGGTAGGATGGATCAGGACGAGAAATCCCCACCAGGGTCCGGAGGGGGGGGGACAAACAGCAGGACAGGGTGCTAAAGCTACGTTGGCTGGGGACACAGTGGCAGGCTTCTTATCTGCCTTGCGAAATACGTAGCCGGGCTCACTGGCTTGAGCCGCCCCCACCTAATTCCTTGCCAAGCACTTGTCCAAGAAGCAGAATTAAAATTCCTCCCTGGCTGGAAGGCTGGCCGCTTCCTCGGTAAGAATCTGAAGCCAGACCAAGTTGGTTTCCTCTGCCTTTAGGGGAGCTTGCGGTGGGTTTGGGATGGGAAGCCGGCAGGGCATGAAGTTGATCCGTCTTCCTTTGGCAGGTATGGCTGAGGTGCGGGAGCAGGGAATGGCACCCCTAAGTGTGTTCTCTTCAAGGCCCTTCTCCCCACCTCTCGTGCCCCTTCGTTCTGAGATACAGGAGTCCGTTTACAGTCCACTGACCGCTGGCTGGCAGCTTCAACCGGGAGACTGGTCTTCTGTCGGTGACTCCAGGTGCTCTGCGATGTCTTCCAGTTCTTCCAGGACCTCTGGGAATGATGGGCGCTTGAAGGCTTCCACCTGGAGCAGAAAGGGGGAAACATGAGCAGGGGAAGAGAGCCATGCCCGCGGCCACCTTGAGCTCTGGGGAGGGGCGGGGAAAATGCAATATGTAAATACAGTAGGACGACTGTATCTGCTGGGGATTGGTTCCAGCTCTTCCCATGGATAATGAAAACCATGGATAAGAGAGAACACCAAAAATCCCCAAATCTGCTGTTTTATGACAGTAGCTTGCTTTACAGCTGCTGGATTATGTATTTATTTGTTCCTTTGCCAACCATGGATAACTGAATCAGTGGATACAGGGATCCTACTGTTTAACATATGACAGAAAATAAACCTTTGGGCACTGTGATTTAAGGAGCATATTGGCAACATGGTGCATGTTCAGCAGGGGGTGGAACCAAGTCAGTAACCCATCTGGAAACCAAGGAATAGATGGAAGAAGGGGGGGCAGGAGGAGAGGAGGCATCAAGAGAAGATTTCAAAGATCTGGACAGCAGCCACGGATGTGTGGGGCTAGCCTGTTTTCACCCAATAAGGAATTGGACACAAATGACAAGAAAGGGGATTCCAATTAAACACCAGGAGGATCTTCCTGAGAGCCTAAGGGCTGCTTGATCACCTGAGAAAATGGCAGTGCATTCTCCATCCCTGTTGGGAGGTTTCCAAACAGAGGTTGGATATCTGTCTGCTAGGGATGGTTTTGCATCCCCAGAGGGTTGGACTAGATGCCCCTTCTAACTCTAAAATTGTACAATGCTATTGGGCAGAGAAATTGTGCCTTGTGTGCAATGCCTCATCTGTTTTGAAGGCTGCTCTGTCTCCCCATAGGCTCAGAGGCAGGAGGAGTGTGTCCTTACCCTGCAGCAGCTGGCAGCCAAGTCCAAAACTCGCTTGGGACATTCGCCAGTCAGGTCTTGGAAGGCAGCCACATCCAGGCCATAATCCTGGTGGAGAAATACGGACCGAGATTAAATCTGTTCCACCCAACTCCCAATCAGTCAACCAGACAGACAAACAGGCAGTCAACCAACCAACCAACCAACCAACCAACCAAACAATTGGACATATAAAGGCAGAGCTTTACTCAGTCCACACAAAGCTTGTCCCTCTGTTGCTCTCTGGCCTGTATTCCCTTCTCTTGGCAGGTTTAGGCCCATGATTTCTAATCCCCCTGAGTTCCTCAAATGGCCACTTCAGCTTTCTGTGGCACCAATACATGGGATGCTGCAGCTTTCTATGTTCCCCTTCCAAGAGGCTGAAGCAACTGAGCCAGGGCTTCATGACTAACAGAGACTGGAGAAAAACTAAACATTGCAGGGTCCACTTCTTTGCCTCTTGATTCGACCCTCAACAGGAAGGTGGGTCCTCCTGAGATTGTTTGTGGAATTTCAGCCAAGAGGTTCTCTGTCCTTGCCTGAAAACTGCCCTGTAGCATCTGAACATTCAACCTTTTGTAGTTCTTTGAATAAAGCCTTACCCATACACCCAACTTGGAGCCAAGCCGATGCCAAGTACTAGGCACTGAAGCACAGGGTGGGGGCAAAAACCTTGCAGGAGATAGCTTGCCAAAGGTGGTGGCAGGGTTGTGTGGTTGTAGGGTTACCTGAGTCCGAGGCAGCACCTCAGGGTCAGCTGGGATCCTCCCCAGAATCTCACACAGGACAATGCCGAAGGAGAAGACATCCACCTGCAGGGGAAGGGAGCCAAACGTCAGCTAGGGCGGCGATATACCCAACAGCAGAGGGAGAAAACACTTGCTCAGGTGCCCATTCATGCAAATGCCAAGCAACACAAGGAATGGAAACTGGGAAACCTGACACCCCAGCTCCTTCTTTGCCTGCTCTTTCTTTTGTCTTCAGCCTGCACCTGTTGACTGGGAAGACACCCTACAACAGGCCTGCCCAAAGTCCGGCCCGGGGGGGGGGGCAACTCTGGCCCGTCAGGCCATTCTGAGTGTCCCTCCCTTGATCCCCACCTGCCTTCCTTCTTTCCTCCCTCCCTTGGTCCCCACCTCCCTCCCTCTCTCCCTTCCTTGTTCCCCACCTTCCTTCCTTCCTCTCTTGGTTTCCACCTTCCTCCCTTGGTCCCCACCTTCCTTCCTGCAGGTGGGGTTGCAAGGGGTCAGTGGGTGGGGCTTGCAGTGGGGTGGCAGGGTCGGGGAGCAACCGGCCCCTGACACATTCTCAGCCACCAAAACTGGCCCTCCTTACAAAAAGTTTGGGCACCTCTGCCCTACGAGCTGGAAGACAGGAGCGAGATCCAACAACATTCCAATAAAGAGATGCAGCCCCAAAGACTGTTTTGGCAAGTCTTGGGCCTTTCTCTCCTCTCGTGTTTTAGCTTCCTTTTCCCCCTTAAAAAAAAAAATATTTTTTTTTGTTGCTCCCAGGCGCCTCTCCACCAGCACTACCATATTTTGCTTTAGCAAAAATACAAAGCAAAGCAAAGCAAAGTGTTCTGCTTATATACCATCCCATACCACTTCAAGTAGTCCCTAGGTGGTTTACAGTTTTTAATTACAGTAATGCAGGCTACACATTGCCCCCCCTCCCCGCCAGCAACCTGGGTACTCATATGACCAACCTCGGAAGGATGGAAGGCTGAGTCAACCATGAGCCTGCTACCTGGGATTGAATCCCAGGTCGTGAGCACAGTTTTAGGTGCAGGACAGGCATTTAAGCACTGCGCCACAAGGCTCCTAGGAAGTTTGTTTGTCTGTTTTAATCTGCAGTGGGTTTTTCCAAACCAGGAATGGTTCTAAACCTTTAATTCTTTAGTTCCACGTAATGCGAGGGAACAAAGTTGCATTACTTTAAAGTAAACATTTAAGTGGACTGCCAGGGAACTCTTCTTCTTAGGACAATTCTGAAGATGGTTTCAAAGTAACAAAAGTAGTGAAACACAGTGGCCAATTCGGTGAGTTGCTTATGAAGCACAGCTGAAAAATGGAACTACAAGATGGGAATGGAATGCTTTTGGACACTATAGTAGCAAGTAATGGGAATTTTTACTTTCAGGAAGCAACTTTTTAAACTTGGCTACATATACAGTCAGGCCGTGTTGCCGGTTAAATGGATTCAATCTGGCAGTTTAACAGAACACAAATCCTGACACGGTCTGCCTGGGATGTTGAAAATCAATTGTTCAAGGATAAATATTTTGCAGGAAACCAGGTTTTCCTCAGGGAAAAGAGCCAGCACAGACTTGGCACGATAAGGCTATTATACTGATTAGAAGAAGGAAGAGGGCAGAGGCGACGAAACTGTACCTTCCGGTCATACGGTTCCCCTCGCAACATCTCGGGGGCCATCCAGAAGGCCGACCCCACCAGAGAAAGCTTCCTCTCCGGATCCTTGGCAGGGGGCTCCGCTACCTCCTTAGCCAGGCCGAAGTCGGTCACCACGGCCTCTCGCCCTCGCGGGGTCACTCGAATGAGACAGTTCTGAAATGCCGTTGGAAGAGGCGTGTGGGTGAGAGGGTACATCCTCCCGAATCCCCACAGGAGGATTCTGGGAGTTTTTGTAAAAAGAAAAAAAATGCAATGTTTCCAGACTGTGTACAAAATCCACCTAACCCGCCAACACCATTTTAAAAATTTATTTATTTATTTATTTATTTATTTTTATACCACCTGTCTTCCCAAAGGAATTCTGGGCAGTTAACAAAAAAGGGCAAAACAATGTAAAATCAGTACAACAATTAAAACACACACGCGCACACAGAGAGAGAAAAAAATAGTCAAAAGAATCATCGGCAAGAAGGCAGCTCTGAGAGAAGAGAGTTTTAAAAACAACAACTAGAAACTGTTAAAGGTCGCAAAATGCCTCTCTAAAAAAAACACCAAGGTTTGAGTGCTTTTTTAAAAAGACACCTGGCCAAACAGAACTCAGGACAGTAAGTTCTGTAGGTAAATTAAGAAGTGGCTTCTCGCCATTGGACCGCTTGCTTCCTTGCTATGGTCCCTAAGGCCCCATCTTAAGAGACTTCCCGAAAGAGAGAGAGAGAGAGAGAGAGAGAGAGAGAGAGATGCACAGGCCAGGCCAAAATCCCATTAAGCTCTAACAAGCATTAGCAAGCATCTGCTTCTGCTCTAAGTGGCTTGGCAGTCTAACAACCCCGCTCTTCAGCTCATGAGTTGTGCCTCCAGGAAGGCAGGGGCACCAATGGCATTCTCTGGAGGAATCCTCTCTCGTGAGAAGCCCGGATGCTGGACTTTGGGTGACAGAGAAACCCACGCCACCTCCTCTGCCCCTTGGAAACCGTCCACATGTGTTGATTTCTACACTGCCTCTTTGAGAGGGAAACCGCTAGGCTGGCTCAACGACCTTGCTGCCCGATCTGCCCGTGGGGAGGTGGTGGGAAGGGGAAAGAAGCATGTGTGTGCCACCTGGACGTCCCAGAAGGAAAGGCAGATGTAAATGTGACCATGGAATAAAGCACCCCTCTCCGGTGGTATGCCCCGGGTAGATGCAAGATAAACTGCCACTGACCAGAGAGGCTCTATCAGGGATATGAAGAAGACAAGGAAATCTTTGCTGGATCTTCTTGTCCCTCCAGGGGCCGGCCAGATGCTTCCGTAAGCCAAACAGCTGGCAAACAGCCCACAAGAGAGAGAGAGAGAGAGAGAGAGAGAGAGAGAGAGAGAGAGAGAGAAGAAGAAGAAGAAGAAGAAGAAGAAGAAGAAGAAGAAGAAGAAGAAGAAGAAGAAGAAGAAGAAGAAGAAGAAGAAGAAGAAGAAGAAGAAGAATTTGGCCTTCTGGCTTACCTTGGAGTTGAGGTCCCGGTGGTAAATGTTCTTGGAGTGCAGGTAGACCATCCCCCGTGTGATGTCCGAAGCTAGTTCCACTTTCTCCTTCCAGCTGAGCGAGACGTCTTTGCAGGCCAAAAGCTCCTCCAGGCATCCCCCGTTCACGTACTGTGGAGCCGGGAAGGGAAGAACGGGGGGTGGGGTTGCATCCAAGGGTGGAATAAGGGGACCCTTACAAGGGCATTCCAAAGACAAAGAGGACATGCGTGTGTGTATAACCTATTTACTCAGCGTGTTGTTAGTCTGTGGAACTCCCTGCCACAGGAGGTGGTGACGGCATCTGGCCTGGATGCCTTCCAAAGGGGGTTGGACAGATTCCTGGAGGGAAAAGTCCATCACAGGTTGCAAACCATGATGGAGATGTGTGTCATCTCCAGGCTTAAAACCGGGGTCCTTCAAGGGCCAGATGGAGGGGAGTGGGATCAGGAGACAGAGATCTAGTCTTGTGCGCTCCCAGACACATCTGGTGGGGCCACTTGTGAGATACAGGAAGCTGGACTAGATGGGCCCTTGGCCTGATCCAGCAGGGCTCTTCTTAGGTTCTTATGTTATGTTTATTCTACCTAACAACGATTAAAGGCATTTCTGTTTTCACGATATCCAAGTTTAAGAGCAACCACAGTTAAATCACAGTTTACCTCCAGAATTGGGTACAACTTGTCATCTTTCACGCAGATTCCAAGATACCTTTAATGACAAAACAAAAAGAGACCAAGAATGTAGGAATGCTCCCCTGAGAGATATTAGATATTAATATGCACAGA
>JAHTLZ010000089.1:35133-48796 GCA_023846285.1 Phrynocephalus versicolor | reverse complement strand
CCTCCTTTTGGAAGGTTCACACTCCAGTGGCGGAGAGGGGGCAAAGGCATAAGGGTATGTGGAAAGCACTCATTTTTCTACCCAGAACTTTCACTTCTTCCATCACTGAAAGCCATAAGAAACTTATTTCTGGCTTCCATAAGGGCAAATCATGTGGGTGGGGAGGGGTGGGGCCAACACAAAAGCAAGTAACTTGCCAGATAATTGTGTCTCTCTGGGAAACCCCGGTTTTAAGCCTGGAGGTGACACATCTCCATCATGGTTTGTAACCTGCGATGGACTTTTCCTCCAGGAATCTATCTGTCCAATCCCCTTTTGAAGGCACCCAGGCCAGATGCCATCACCACCTCCTGTGGCAGGGAGTCCCACAGACTAACAAGATGCTGGGTAAAAAAATATTTTCTTTTGTCTGTTCTTACTCTCCAAGCCCTCAATTTGAGTGGACGTCCCCTAGATCTGGTATTTTGTGAGAGGGAAAAGAGCATCCCTCTATCCACTTTACTCATGCCCTGCATTATTTTGTCCGTCTCAATCATATCCCCCCCTCAGGTGCCTTTTTTCCAGACTAAGGAGCCCCAAATGTTTTAGCCTTTCCTCATAAGGGAGGTGCCCCAGCCCAGTAATCATTTTAGTCACTCTCTTCTGCACTTTTTCCAGTTCCACTATGTTTTTTTTTTGAGATGCGTTGACCAGGATTGTACACATTACTCCAGGTGTGGCCTTACTATCATTTTGTATAATGGCATTATAATGTTGGCTGTTTTATTTTCGATCCCATTTTTGATAATCCCTAGCATGGAATTTGGAAGGGGGGGATGAGGGCTAGAGGAAACCAATGCTCTGGGAGGGCCCAGCCTTTGGTCAGCTGGCCTCTTAGCTGACCTCTGTTTTTTTTTAATCTGCTAGTGTCCAGTGGACTTAAAAAGCAGATGCTGTCAACCTGAAACACCCCCCCCTCTCTCTCTCCTGGCTGCTACTTCTGAGGCAGACAGCAAGCCCTGTCCATTTCTGGGAAATAAAACAACACCAAAACCATAATGCAATAGATGAACAAAAAGGCGGCCCTGCCAAGGCACTCTCAGAGCTGCCAACCGAAGGCTGGAAAATCATGACGTGTCTCATCCCTGCTGCAGGCGAGGCTTCAGTCCATTGTTCGGCTCTGCTTTTCAGACTGCATTGTAAACTCTTTTATTTATTTTTATTTTTATTTTTTTAAAGAAAAACTGCAGGCAGAGCTCCTTCACCAGAACTCACCAGTGCGGCAAACTGACTGTAATCATAAACAAGATTGAACCAATGGACTTTCCTTCCCTATGGCTGGTGACGTGCTGTCTCTCTCACCTGTTGCTTTTGGACAAGAACAAAAGGGACTTACGCACTTGTGCCGACTCTTCTACCAACGGCCGGCCGCAAACACAGGGGAGAATAGCAAGATGGAGCATGCCGCAGAGGTGGCAGATTTGGGGTGTGTGTGACCCAGAAGCAGAGCCAGCTTCTGAACCAGCTTTCCCTAACTTGGTGCTCTCTAGAGCAGTGGTTCTCAACCTGTGGGTCCCCAGAGGTTCCCGGACTGCCACTCCCAGAAGCCTCCACCACTCGCTGTGCTGGAAGGGGATTTCTGGGAGTTGCAGTCCAGGAACATCGGGGGACCCACCGGTGGAGAACCACTGCTCTAGATGCTTGCAATGCCCTTTCCCCCAAGTCAGGTCGAGATGACGGCAGTCCAATGCTCTGGAAGGACTATGTTGCACCACCACCAAACAGAAAGAGTTTCCAGCAGCCAGCTGGCTGTGATGCCTCCCTACTAATACACCAAATCCCTGTTTATTTTAACCTCAAGGTCCCCCAGCTATCAAAAGCTGTCCTTTTTTTTTTTTTTTTTTTGCTATCGAAAGCTGTCCTTTCTGCACTGAAACGCCCCAGGCTTTGCTGGAGGCTGGAATGCTACAGAAAGCTTGTGCGATGGGTTTCAAATAACAATGGGGAGAAAGCCAAAGAGAGCAGGAGAGACGGAGTAGGTGGAGGTAGTGGCTTGGGAACCAGCTGACAATCTGCCGAGGGATAGGGGTGGGTGGGCGGGGGTGAAGGAGAGAATGCAGCAAACCTTGTGAATGCAAGCTGCAGGCCCACATTTGATGGCGGGTCTCCCTCACTTGGCATGCTACGCTCACGCTTATGTCCAGGGAGACCCACCACGGAGTCTTAACTCCTTGGTTTCCGAGACTCCAGACTGGCACGCTGGACGGGACAAATTGCTAAGAGAATCTGGTGCCTCAGTTAGAGGAGACCCTTGAAAAAAAGGACTCTCTCTGGCAGCCCTTTAAGCGAAGGACTCCCTTTGGTCACAAGGAGGGAAATGCTACCTGAAAACGTTTGCAACCCCTTCCTTACCATCTGAGGCCGCAACGGCTGGGCCTCTTCACGGCGCCTAAGAGGTGACTTGATTGACGTTTATAAAATCATACACAGTGTGGACAAAGTAGATAAGGAAAAACTGGTCTCCCTGTCGCATAACACTAGAATTAGGGGGCACTCTATGAAACTTTTGGGTGCTAGATCTCAAACAAAGAGGAGAAAGTCCTTTTCCACTCAGAGGGTCACTGGTCTGTGGAACTCCCTGCCAGGAGAAGTGGTGACCGCTGTCAGCCTTGACAGCTTTAAGAAAGGATTGGACGAGTTCATGGAGAACAAGGGTATCAATGGCTAATCATTCTGGATGCATAAGGACAACCTCTGGGTTGGAGAGAAAGGCAGGATATCTCTCAATGCCATTTGTAGGGAATCATAAGCAGGTGCAGATATCTGCTTGGGAATCCAATGAAGCAAATGGTGAGCCGCTGTGTGAGACAGAATGCTGGACTGGATGGGCTGTGGTGGCCTGTTCCAGCAAGGCTGCTTTTATGTTCTTATGGGGAGCCCCCTGGCCCACAGCGTACAAGTCTCAGGGTTACCAGAAATGAGGGTATTTGGGCTTCTTTGGGGCTGCATCTCGCTCCAACCGGGGAGACTCTCTGCGCCCGGTTGTCTTACCTTGTACACTCTGGAGAAGAAGCCGCTCCCGATCAGTTCGGCGTCAAAGTTCTCCCAGAATTCCAGCCTCCTGACGGCCGTGCGCAGCCTCTGCCACCGGTCATCCTGGCAGTAGCCGTCCGGCACCTCCTTGAAATAGGCGGTGGGGCTCGACAGCTCCGGGGAGACCAGCCCCATTTCGCACATGGTGGGGGGGGCAGGCGCTGCCAAGAGGGCGAGAGCAGATGTCATTGCTGGCTTCAAAAGAACAAAGCAACACTGGGGGATTTGGGGCAGACCCAAAGAGACTGGCCATCCTTGTGCCCTATTATTATGTGAACTGAGGCCGCGAAGTGAAATTTCACCCAGACCAAACAAGGAGTCGGCAACAACTGAGAGACAAAGCGAAGGAGCAGCCTTCCAGGGAGAGGCTTAGAAAAATAACCAAACAAATTTGTGTTTTATAGACTTTGTGAATTGCATTGACACTATGTTCTCAATGTTAGTTTCCCTCACTCACAACTTTACATGGAATTTTACTCCATTCCGTTCAAGTCCATAAACCTTTCATTGGCATTAAAACAAAGGAAGTACACAAATAAAGACTAAACAGTTACATAGAACATTATATAATAAATCTCATCAATGGTCTAACTGAAGTTCACAGGGGTTAATATAGCTGTTAGAAATTTAGCCACCCGAGCAGGGGAGATACCTTGATAATGAATTTAACTCTCTTTTTAACTGCTCTCATTCTCTGGTAGCTTTAATGTAAGATTGTCTTTTGATGCTGTAGGATGATGTAGTTTTCAATACTTGAATATGTCTTAATTGTACTGGACTGTATATTGTTCCTCATTACTGTAAGCCGCCTCGGGTCCTTTTTCCAAGGAGAAAGGCGGGGTAAATATGCCCTAAAATAAATGAAATAAATAAATAAAACTGATGAATTTCTTGGTGCCTCCAGCTGCCCCAGAATGTGCCCAGTAAGGTCTACCCATATGCTCCAGGAGGCACTCAAGGGATACCTAAAAGAGGGAGTGTCAAAGGCGAAACAATCCTTCAAGCCAGGGGGTTGGGGGGGCAGCACCACAGTGCCCATCATCCCCAACTAGCATGGATTCTGCAAGCTGTTCTGCAAAAGGGGTTAATGTTTTCCAAGCTGAGGTTTGGGCTATGGCTGATGTCACCAAAGGCAGTCCCACCAAGGCCGTCGGCTCCCTGGAGGTTCGGCATGGAAACCAACTGCGCCCAAGCACGTGGCTGGCGCGCCAGGCATTGGACAGAGAATATCTGTCATTCCTTGATCCTTTGTGGCCTTTCCCACGTTCAACCCCAAGTGCCAACCCTCAATGAGCCCCTTTGTATGGAAGGGCATTTCTGCCACCCGCCCACACCTCCTTCTCTACCCTTAGAGGCAACCCCATTAACATCAGTGCAGGGGCAGGGAGCAGTCTTTATAAATTTAGGGAGACTCTTTGTCCCAGGCAGAGGCAGAGAGAGAGAGAGAGAGAGAGAGAGAGAGAGAGAGAATGAAAGCAGAGAAGAACTTTCTGAAAAGGATCAGGTTTACTGCCTGCCTCTAGAATTGCAATCTGGTAACACTGGTTTCTCCATTTAAACCACTTGTTGCTTATTCAATGAGACCTTTGTATGCACTTAAATTGCTAGCAAATGGCATTTGAAAAGGGTTTTTTTAAAATGGTGGTGGTGGGGAGACACCACAGTCTCCCCAGGCCGTATATTTTAACAAAACAAGAATGCATTTACTGCATCCAACAGGCAGAAGAAAGGAGAAAGAGAACCAAGAAGCAGCAGCAGGCAAAATGTCAACCCTTTTAAAGCAAAGTGTTCATTTTCCATCCTGGGCATGTTTTGAGTGCCTGTGATGACATTTTTTTCTCACATGTGAAGGGACTATCCTCTTTTTGTATTATTTTGCAGAAAAACGAGCATTGGACAGTCTGAATAAGCACACAGTATGAGGATCTAGATAAACGGATGTTTTAATATTCCAACATCTTAATATTTCAGTGTCTTGATCCCATTCCTGCTAAAACCCGAGATTTTACTATTTGTGTCTTGATATCTGTCAGCTGCCCAGAGAAGGTTGCCAGGTGGGCAGCATAGAAGCTCATTCAAAGGGAGAAATGAATCGAGTTCCAAGCGTGTATGCGAGCAAGCAAGGTTTGGCAACAAAGAAGTTGTAGCACACAGTGCTCCCTGCTGAAGAATGCAGCTGCCCTACTCCATTTCACCAGACCCCAGCACCCACTGTGCACATGCCTTCCCACTTGGTTAGTTTCGGAGGCTCCTCCTCTCTCGTGGGATGTCTGAGGATCCTGTGTGAAAGCACTCCGGTCCAGTCCTGTGTGTGTGTGTGTGTTGTGTCGTTACAGTCGTGACCGACTCTTTGTGACCCCATGTCCATGGAGTTTTCTTGGCAGGCATACTGGAGTGGTTTGCCAGTTCCTACTCCAGGCGCCCACAGCACCTGGTATTCCCTGGTGGTCTCCCATCCAAGTACTAACCAGGGCCGACCCTGCTGAGCTTCCGAAATCAGGCGAGATCGGATGTGCTTAGGGCATCTAGGCAGCTTCCGGTCCAGTCCTAGCAACATTTAAATCCCTGATGCTGATTTTTAACTGCATCCCTACTTAAAAATAGCTTCTCCAGGTGAGGCAGGGAAAGAACCACCTAGAGTCCTAGGCCAATGGTTCCCAAGCTTGGGTCTCTGTGTGTTCTTGCACTAAAACTCCCAGAGGCATTCACCAGGAGTTTTGTTTGCCAGAATTTCTGGGAGTTGTAGTCCAAGGACATCTGGAGTCCCAAGGTTGGGAAGTAATGACCTAGATCAGTGATGGCGAACCTTCGGCACTCCAGATGATTTGGACCACAACTTCCAGAATTCAAAGCTTGTATTGCTAATGACAAAGGACTGTGGGAGTTGTAGTGCCAAACGTTCACTACCACTGACCTAGATAATAGCATAGGGCAGTGGTGGAGAACTACAACCCCCAGTCCTTTGTCATTGGCAATGCAGGCTTGGAATTCTGGGAGATGTGGTCCAAAACATCTGAAGTGCCGGAGGTTCGCCACCACTGGCATAGGTCATTTCACTGTCTGCTCCTTAAGGGGAAAAATTATGCGGCTCATCCTTCTCTTTCCCTGAGAGACCAAGTAAAAATTCCATGGAACAGGCCAGCGGCATCAATGTTCCTCGTGAGTCCCCTCACCAATCTGAATGCATCCATCCTTCTGCTTCTGATGAAACTCACAAAAGAGGCACACCCGAAAATGTCAATTCTGATCCCAGTAGGACACACAAGATCCTCCTTTAACACCACTTCCTCCCCGCGTACAGAGTACAGACCCCCACCTCTAAGAAGGGCGAGGAACCTCTTTTAGGGCCAAATTAAGACTCAGAGGGGACATTTTTGGGGGGCCGCTTTCCAGCTGCAGGTGGAGCCCAAACTTCTGCCAGCATATTCTCATTTTTTAAGCTCCGGCTGCTAGGAATTAAGCCCTAACAGAGAATCTTTTCTGCCTTTTAGGACGGACAAGCCACGTAAAAGCAGGGTAACAAAAGACCAATGAGGTCATGGGGAGGGGGAATGCTGGATCCGGCCCACGGCCCTGACCTGTCCCACCCCTGCACCAGGGAGAGTGAGCCTTGGGCACTAAGGAGGCCCAGACAGTGCTTCTGGACAGGCTTGGGGTGCAGGGTGGGCAGTTTGGAGGGAGGACACGCTTGCCACTTTCTGCAAAAACTGGGGGGCTGGTCCCATCAGGACAGAGGCCTCTGCATGAAACACGGCCATCAAAACAGCTCATAGGGAAGCCCTCTCCTCCTCTCCCTCTGCCCACTCGCAGACGGTACAAGAGAGCTCATGGAATTATGGGGAGGTTGTGGGAGGGCAATGGGGGGGGAGAGAATATCAAGCATATTTCTTTCAAAAACAACCCTCTTGTTACCAGCGGTTTCCGGAACCAATATCCAGTAGGAGGCCTTGGCTGGTTGCTAGGAAACAGCAGACATCCTTGCCCGAATCGCTGGGCTGTGAAGGGGAAGCCGGAGGCTGTCTAGCGCACCCTCCCAACTAGGGGACAAAGGGACCCCTCCGCCAGTCACCGCTGTGACCCAGACCTGGAGGTGGGCACATACCTCAACATCCAGCAATGCCAGGGGAAAGGGACACCAGCTCCGTCCACCACGGACTCCTACTAGCCATCCCAGACTAGAGCAAATCCCTCCCCCAAGCCACAACAAAGCTGAGCAAGCGCTTGGCAGACTGGAACGAACGAACCCTGGCAGCTTTAGAGGAGAAGGCTCCCTGCCCAGGCCGGCCGGAAGCCTCCTAGCCACACCGGGGACCCCACCCTTTGGAGAGACACCAAAAGAGAAAGGAATTGAGGGCAGGATATTTTCAGCCTTGGTGCCCATAGAACAAGAAGCTGAGAGAGCAAAACCCACCCAAGGCAAGACAACACCCACCCACCCCCGGTTACATTTAGCAATGAACCCAGGAATGCCATCAGGGCAAGACAGTTCTGTTTCTATAGCGCTGCTCATCTTCAAGGAACTGAAAAAAGTATCCTTTAATAGGGGAAGCCATGTGGGTGAGGAGAGAACCAGGTATAAACAAACCCCAAAGTCCTAAGAGCTAGTCCCATTTAGACTACTCGGGTGTCTCATTGGCGGTCCAGGTACCACGGGTTAAGAACCCTGGACTAGGGATTATGCCTCCCTCCGGACTAGCCGTTTGGGTGCCAACTTTCAAGTCACAAAACAAAACATTTCCTGGAAGGATGTTGGAGAGAAGGTGAACAGACCCTATTAAGTCAGCCTGTGATCTTGACCTGCATCTGCTCCTTATAAAAGGGGAAGAACGGGTGCCCGCTGCTGGTTGCCCATTTCCTGTAGCCTATCCGGGAGTCTTGTAAATTCGTAAATATCTTACCTGGTGGGTGGAAGGCGAGAAAGAGTATCTGTGCTGGCAGAACCTAGAGATTATATTCTATGATCCTCACCCCATCCCTGTTTTACTCGAGGGAAAACCACTAGAAGGTGAGCACCAGCTGACGCTCAAAACCCTCCTTGGTGCCTGCCTAGCCTTCCACATCCTTCTCTTTTTCCCTGGGCCATGAGGTCTGACACAAGGCGCCCGTGGGTGTCCAGGCGTCCTCTCCTCTTTCAGGCAAGTGTTCGGGCTCCTGTCCCTCCTCCACGGTCCTTCTCTTAGGAAGGAAAAGGCTCCTTCCGACCCAGGCCCCGAGGAAACCTGCGGGGTGGGGTGGGGTGGGGGCTTCCTTTACCTGTTGCCGCAGGCGCCCGAGTGGCTAGCTCGGCCAGCCCCTTCCCGGGGCCGAAAGGAAAGGTACCTGGCTCCAAGCGAGCGGCGGATCCCCTTCCCGGCGCGGATCCCTCGGCGCCTCTCCCTGGCTGGCACTCACCTGAGCAGCGGGCAGCGCCTCCTGCGTCTCCTCCACCGAGCCGGCCGGCGAGCTTCTTGTGCGCCGGGAAAGAGCCGTGCGTAAAAGCGCAGGAGGATCCGCGCCACCGGCTCGCCAGGCGCGCTCCCCGCTTGCTGCCTTTGGTTCCCGGGGAGGGAGGCGAGGCGGGTGCCCGGCCGGCGGCCGATGCTCAGCGCCGCCCTCTGGGCAGACGGGCGCCTTTCCCGGGGAGGGGGGGATAACCCTTCAAAGGCAGCCGCTGTGCCATCGCCACAGCGGAATCCCACGCGCAAAAATGGAAGTTCCGGGTGGCAAGAGCGGTTGAATGTTCACCTGACACCCAGGTGGGAATGGTTTTGGAGAATGGGAAGACAAGCTGCAAAGGAGGGTCATCAGCGATGCTTTCAGCTGTGGCCAGACTGCAGTGGCCCTTGTTCCCTCGCTCTTGGCTATGCTGGCCTGGGGCAGATGGGAGTTGTAGTCCAGCCACTCGGGGAAAGTCTCCCCTTGGTATGAACTGTTGAAACGGCTTTTCCCGCTGCACAAGTCTTCCTGATCTTTAAGTGCATGGTGGGGAGGGGGGGACCATTAACTTTAAAACCATCTCATAGAAAACAAGATGTTTGAGTTGCCAGCGAACATTTGGGATTGGAACTGCTATTGTGATGTTTTATTTAATTGATTATTTCTGTTACTGTTTTTATTTTTATTCTGTTGGAAAACGCCCAGAGTTCCTCCGGAAGACGGGCGATATATAAGCATTAAAATAAATAAATAAATAAACTGTTAACCAGGAAGGAAGCTGATTTGCAACTGCAGGGCGCCACGGGCTTCAGCCTTAAAAGCTGAGTTTGGGACATTTCCGGCTGCATCATTTGGGGATGCTGGGAGTTGGGGTCAGGAAGGCCGCTTTCCCCAAACTCACCTCAGGTAGCTATGCTGCACCTCCAGGAGAAAAGACTGGATTGAGTGAGTTTGTTTAATCAACAGCCAGAGAAGGTGATTAGAAACAGATTACAGCACAGATTGAATAATAAAACCTCTCTCTACCTTTCAACAACATGGAAATGCGCTTTTCTTGTGCAGCCAAATGCTCTCCTAAGATTCTGGCTATTTTTTGATTGTTGATTGGAAGCCCAGTTCTGCAATTACAGTCTGGCTTCCATCACTGTTGAAACGGCTTTTCCGCTGCATAAGTTTTCCAGATCCTTAAGTACATGGTGGAGAGGGAGGGACCATTAACTTTAAAACCATCTCATAGAAAACAAGATGCAGGTAACTGGCCTGCTAGGTACTTCCCTTCCTGCGCACCAATCTTACTTCACTTTGCCTTTCCAAGGTTGACATGTACAGTATTATGTAAATCAGATGCTGTTTGAATTGCCAGCATACATTTGGGATTGGATAAGAGGAAAAGGCAAGAAGAACCACCTTGCTGAATCTTGCAGATTGCTGCCAAGGCTGGAACTGAACTGTACAACTTCTGCAGCTCCACAATGCACAATATTACCATTTCTCTAGCATTTACAACCCACTTAGATTCAAAAACTGCAAAGTGGAGAGTAGGAATGACAAAGCATACAATAAACACAATACACAAAGAGGGTCCAGTGCCAAAATGCATATTAACTTATAATATTTATGTAGTCCAGGGGAGATAAATCTGATTTTGGTATCTATCTATCTATCTATCTATCTATCTATCTAAAGGGCTGAATAAACAAGAATTGTTTCAACAACTGCCTAAAACTAAAAAAAATGTCGATGCCAGATGAATTTGCAAGGGCATTCCACAAAGTGGGCACAGTGCTTTGACATGTTACTACAAGTAACTGGAAGCAGGTCAGGGGCTGACCTGCTTCCAGTTATTTAGGACGACAATACAATAGGAAGAATATAAGAAGACGCTGGACCTGAGGGGTTTTAGAATGTGTGTGTGTGTGTGTGTGTGTGTGTGTGTGTGTGTATTGTGTGTTGTTACAGTCATGACCAATGTATGTAGCCCAAAATCAGTAAATTTTCCAACCTCTGGGTCGGTGTCTTAAAAATAATGCAAGAGTTTCCTGTCTGTCTGCCTGTTAGAACCAGTTTACAAGATTGAAACTGGTGGAAAACCAGATGAATCTCAATGAAGATGCAGGCATAACTGGATGTTCTAGTCATCTAGTGCTAAAAATAAAGAAGCCAGTTTTAAATGCACAAAAACTGGCAATGCGGTCCCTTTTATTTATTCATTCATTTAGCCAATTACCTACCTTTTCTCCTAGGAATGCAAGCCAGCCTCCATGTCGCTTCGAATTTCTCTCTTCACAACAACCCTGCAAGGCAGGCCGGTGCTGGCAGAGAGCTCCAGGCCTTGAACTCACATTTTCTGGACACAAACCTGCCTCCCAGCCCACCATGAGGGAGGGATGGATCTCCATGAAGCTTGGTCAAGGCCTGGGGGCTGCAAGGGGGCCGGGACCCCCACTTGGGTGGGCACTTTTACCCACCCACCCACATCAAGGGGCTTCCTCAGAGCTCAGAATGGGGGGGGCAGGCTGGTGCCCCCAGAAGTAGCTTTTTTTCCAGGCCCTGAAATCAGCATTAGCTCAATTAGATTTAATTATGCTTGATCGGTTAGTTTTATTTTCGCCCATACATTGTACAGTGGACCCTCGTTTAAGAAATAAACAAAATATAACATAAAATCTGTACAACAAAAAATTCTGGAGCTAGGGGAAAGTTGCTTAACAGAATTGCCTATGGGGCGAATCCGTGCAACATAAAAATGGTCCCGATTAGAGATTATACTTTAAAATATGAAATACGAAAGTTATTAGTCTTTTAAGGTGCCACATGGTTTTGTGTCTTTTGTATCTTTCCTTTTGTTTTATTATTTTTCTTTGATTTTTGCCTGGGATTAATAAAAGTAGCGAGGCTGGGGCTGCCTCTGAGCATGTGCAGAGTGAAACGGAGTGGCGGGCGGAAAAGCCCGGGCTCCCAAGATGGCGCCGCTCTGGTAACTATGGCGACGGCCGACAGCCCTGGTCCTGCCCCGCCCCGCCCCGCCCCTTTCGCGGGAGGCACGTGACTCCGCCGAGGCCGAGGTTCGGCGCACGTGACCTGCCCTCGTAGAATTCGCCGGCCGGGGGACGGGGAGGGGGAGAAGTCGGGGGGCATTCCCCGGGAATGGTTGCTATGGAAACGCGGCCCGGCGCCCACTTGCCCTGCCGCCGCCGCCTCCTCTTCCTTGCCTTCGCCCTGCGGCTGCTGGCGGCGGCGGTGGTAGCATCGCCCGCAGGTATGAGCAGACCTCGCTCTCCCGTGACGGGCTCGGCGGCAAGGGTGGGGTGGGGAAACATTAATTTTTTTTAAAAAAATGGACTACAACTCCCATTATCCCCCAGCCAGCAGGCTCATGGGAGTTGTAGTCCCCCCCCCCCCAAAAAAAAATGCAAGGGGAGAGGAGGGTTTGTTGGAGAGGAAGGAAGGAGCCAGCCTCAGCATGCTTTCAAAAAAAGGCACCTTAGTTTTTAGGTCTTATTTATTTCAAAACCGGCCTGATCCGAGCGGCTTGGTAAACTCAAGTGCCCTTTGCACATGCTCAAGGGTACCCTTCTCGTCGTGCTCCAGCTCCAGTAAAGGGCTGGCTGGGCTTGCAGCGTTTATGTCTAGGCGCGCTTGGGGGAGGGACTGGCAACCTTCATATGCTTAAGAGCAGCACTTTTCCTGCTTTCTGGGACTTTTCCCCGCCAAGAATGGCCTCTGAGCACCTGCAGAGTGCATGCCTGGTACCACCGATTGCTAGCATTTTTTAGACTTGAATGTGCCACAGGATTTATTGCTTATTTTACTGCCACAGATACATACTGCTTTTAAATCAGATACAAGACCTCTTGAATCAATAACAATGTTCTTTCAAGCTGTTGTTTGTAAACTGCCTTTAAAAACATAACGGTTCTGTCCCAGGGGGTGTACTTGCTTGCATTAAAAGCATAAATTGTACTACAGTGGACCCCTGCATAAAAAACGGCTTGTATAACATAAAACTTGTACAACATAAAAAAATCCGGAGATAGGGAAATTTGCTTAACATACGCCTATGGGGCAAATCCTTACAATATAATAATGGCCATGATTAGGGATTACTCTGTTTTCAATGCATTCCTGTGGGAAATTTGTATAAAGGAAAATTTGCTTTACAGATTTTCATTTGGAATGAATTAATTCCTTTATACAAGGTACCACTGTAAATGGTTCTTGCCTTACAGTGTAAACAGACAACAGGAAGGGAAATGTAACTTATATTTCATAGTGCTGCTCCTTAGGTGTAAGGAGGGTGATAATCTGGTGGCTTTGACCAGTCGTGACTCCTATTTGGCTGGTTTTCCTTTAAGAGGAAATAGGTCCTCAACTTAAACCTCACTCCTGGCTTTTTTTAAAAAAATCTTTTTTTCCCTCAGGTTACAGAACACCCCAACCAGTCTTTCAAGAGAAGTATTTTGAGCAGTGGTTGGACCATTTCAATTTTGAAAGCTATGGCAACAAAACTTTTCCGCAGAGGTATCTCGTCACAGGTATGTTGTCGGTGGGAAGCAAGGAGGAGGCATTGAATGATGGAAGAACACAAGATATCTGCTAGCTAGATCAAGAATCTTGTGCAGGCAGAGACCACATTCCCACAGAGGCTGACCAACCACCCCCTGGGAGTCCATCACCTGCTACCAACTCCCAAGAAGGGGCTTAATACAGTGGTACCCCGACTTTAGAGCAATTTGACTTAAGAGCGGAAAACTGTTGGCATTTTAACTGCTGCCTTACAAATTTTAGATATGGTCTGCTCGACTTACCAATATTTTTTTTTATTTTGTAACTTATTTTTTAAAATTTTTGAGATAGGGACCCCAACTTAAGAGTAGTTCGACTTAAGAGTATGCATTTGGAATGGATTAAATTCGTAAATCGAGGCACCACTGTATTCCTGAGAACTTTCTTTGGAGTCAGCGGTTCTCAACATCTTGAATCTTCCCTGCCCATCATTTTTGACAAAGGTGTCCCATCACGGCAGAAAATTTTTAAAAACTCCATTCCGCCCCCCCCCCCAAAGTGGACGTTTATGGATTTATGTAGTGCAGCAGCTGTGTTGAGTTTCCATGAAGTGGCTCCTGCGGTCTCTTTCACGCACAGATGCATTCTGGGAAAAGGGAACGGGCCCCAT
>JAHTLZ010000089.1:20746-35123 GCA_023846285.1 Phrynocephalus versicolor | reverse complement strand
TCTCTTTCACGCACAGATGCATTCTGGGAAAAGGGAACGGGCCCCATCTTTTTCTACACTGGGAACGAAGGTGACGTTTGGGCTTTTGCTCAGAATTGTGGCTTCATCCTGGAGCTGGCGGAGAAGCAGAAGGCCTTGGTGGTCTTTGCCGAGCATGTGAGTTGGTTGCGCCGACCTCGGACAGGGAAAGGAATCAGCCGCGGGCGGAGGTGGCCTCTCAGACATGGAGCGTGCCGACAGCAGGAGCTTGAAACCTGTCCTGTGCTCCCACCTCCCTTATGAGGAAAGGCTAAAACATTTGGGACTCTTTAGTCTGGGAAAAAAAGGCACCTAAGTGGGGATATGATTGAGACGTAAAAAATAACGCAGGGCATGAGTCAAGTGGAGAGAGGGACGCTCTTCTCCCTCTCACAGAATACCAGAACTAGAGGACATCCACTCAAATTGAGGGCTGGGAGAATGAGAACAGACAAAAGAAAATATTTTTCTCACCCAGCACGTTGTTAGTCTGCGGAACTCCCTGCCACAGGAGGTGGTGATGGCATCTGGCCTGGATGCCTTCAAAAGGGGATTGGACAGACTCCTGGAGGGAAAAGTCCATCACAGGTTGCAAACCATGATGGAGATTACAAACCATTAATCTCCAGGCTTAAAACTGGGGTACTTCCAGGGCCAGATGCAGAGGAGTGGTATCGGGAGACAGAGATCTAGTCTCGTGCGCTCCCAGATGCATCCGGAGGGGCCACTGTGAGGTCCAGGAAGCTGGAGAAGATGGGCCTTTGGCCTGATCCAGCAGGGCTCTTCTTAGGTTCTTATGCTTCTTCTGTGTGTGGTTTTGCAGAGGTATTACGGGAAGTCGCTTCCGTTTGGAACTGCTTCGCTGGAAGGAAAGAACGCTGGGCTGCTGAGTGTCGAGCAAGCCCTGGCCGACTACGCCGTGCTCATCGCCGAGCTGAGGGAGACGTATGGAGCCAGAGGCTCGCCTGTCATCGCTTTTGGCGGCAGGCAAGTGGCGTTTTGGGGGGCAATCGAAAGACTCAGGCCGACGACCTCCTCCTGGTGAGAACCACGACCCACGGCCGTCCCTTTCTTTCCCTCCCTGCAGTTATGGGGGGATGCTGAGTGCCTACATGAGAATGAAGTACCCCAACGTCGTCGCTGGCGCCCTGGCGGCCAGCGCCCCTGTCCTCTCTGCAGCCGGCATCGGAGACTCCAACCAGTTCTTCAAGGATGTCACGGCGGTAAGAGGACGGGCTTTTGGTTGGACCCGTTGCCTCGTGTTTGGCAGAGCTCTGGATCCTTGCTGCAACGTCAGAGGTGGTGCCAGATAGTCCACTTTCCACAGCTTGTAGCTGGATGGCCATCGGATTTGGCAATGGCAACAAGATTTTTTTTGCCCCCCCCACCCTCTCGTTTAGCCGGCTGCTCGCATTCAACCAAAAGAAGGGGTTGTGCTTTTGTGGAAGAAGCTTCCTTGCCCAGGGCCCTTATTCCTTTAGTCGATGTTTTGGCAAAATCGGCCCAGTTTGGAGTTTGCAAGGGAGAGGGGGATTTACACCAGGCAGGTGTAAACTATGGCACGGAAAGGGGTCATTGAGTGAATGGAATAAAAAAAAAAAGCTAAGGCATTATAGTCCACATTCATCTGTGAGAGGAGACATGAGGTCCTCCCTCAAGCATACCTTCTTTCCTCGGATGACCTTTTATTGAAAGAAGGATGTGGTTTGTTTCTTCTCAGGACTTTCAGAACTACAGCCCAGATTGTGCCCAAGCTGTGCGAGACGCATTCCGCCAAATCAAAGACCTGCTCCTAGCTGGAGGTAAAACAACAACAACCACACAGACACACAGAGAGACAGTGGCACAGACACATACCTCTTGGGAAGCAGCCCTCTGAACCAGCTGGCCTGGAGTGTCCAAAGCACTTGAGTCTGTTCTAGGTTCAAGCTGTTGCTCCATCGCTTGATTCCGGGGAAAGGAGCCTTCCAGAGGGTTCACCGAGGACCCCATGGAAAAAAAATCCGAACGCAGAGATAAATGAGGACAGGAAGGAAGCTGAGTAACAGATGCCAGTGAGCTGAGACAAAAGCTGCCCCTCGTTTAGAGAAATCTGTGCAGTGCAAACCTGCCTCTATTTGCCAAGATGTCGACCTACTGGTTTCTTCTTCTTCAAAAGCAAAAGTGTTCTGCTTATATACCGGCCCATACCACTTTAAGTAGTCTCTGGGCGGTTTACAATTTTTAATTACAGTGTGCAGGCTACACATTGCCCCCCCCAATAGCAAGCTGGGTACTCATTTGACCGACCTGGGAAGGATGGAAGGCTGAGTGAACCTTGAGCCTGCTACCTGGGATTGAACCCCAGGTCGTGAACACAGTTTTACCTGCTGTACAGGCATTTAACCACTGTGCCACGAGTGTGTCCAGGGACTGTAGCCTTCCAAGCTACATGAGAAAGCGGTGGGAGACCAGCCGAGTGAACATGACCTGAAACGTGCTGTGTATCTTCTCTCTCCCCCCCTTCCACGTTCAGCTTATGAGCAAATCAGCAGCAAGATGTCGACCTGTCAAAAGCTTTCGTCTCGGGGCGACGTCTACCAGCTCTTTGAATTTGCCCGGAACGCCTTCACCATGATGGCTATGATGGACTACCCTTATAAGACCGACTTCATGGGCCACTTCCCGGCAAACCCTGTCAAGGTAAGAGGAGCTGGAGAGGTCAGGCACCTTGAGCTGGGGGGTGGCGGTGGGTGGTGGGTGGGTTAAAATGGCTCATTCTGGTTCTCTACCCCCCCCCCCACCTCCAGGGCCCTCGCCCATGGTCACCTCCTCTTCCCTGGGGGGCATGCCACTGGTTTCTGGGTGTCCCCTGCATCTACGTCACTGATGGCGAACCTTTCAGAGACTGAGTGCCCAAACTGCGATTCAAAACCCACTAATTTTTCACCAAGTGCCCATACAGCAAATTAACCTGAATATAGGTGGCTGTAAAGGGGAGGTGTTGGGTGCCCACAGAAAGGGCTTCGAGTGCCACCTTTGGCACCCGTGCCATAAGTTCGCCAACACCGGCCTATGAGAACCTAACTTAGTGGGCCTCTGTGTGTGAACTCAGGTCGGCTGCGAACTAATGCTGGCAGACCAGGACCGGATCCGAGGCTTGGCCGCTCTGAGCGGTAAGTAGGGACGAGGCAGCTGGTTTGCTCCCAGAGCCCCACACGAAGGTTGTGTCCCCCTCCCCAGCTTTGGGGTTTGGCATAAACTCACCCCTGTTTAATGCTGACACGGGCTGCTTCCAGGTGGCCCGCCCATGGCCCTCGACCTCAAGTGCTCCAGATACGTTGGGTTTCAGGTTTCAGAAAGTCCAGAATATCTGGAGGCCCAAAGCAGGCCGAGAACTGCTTCTCCACCCAGCGCTGCTGGAAGCCTCTGTATTTTGATGGCACAGCTAGAGGGCAGAATGCCACACAATGAAAACCCAAATGGAGAGGGCCTGGAAATGACTTCCTTAAGCGGAAGACCAAAATGGGGAAAATAAAATCAGACAACAGCAAAAACCACAATGCAAAATTGGTGTTGAGAATATCCAGTCCTGCGATCCGGAATCTAGTTCTTCCCTGAAGCCCAGGATGATTTTCAGGGGGTGCCGGTATCCTCTAGAACAGTGGTTTTCAACCTCTGGGTTCCTGGACTGCAACTCCCAGAAGCCTCCACTACTCGCTGTGCTGAAAGGGGTTTCTGGGAGTTGCAGTCCAGGAACCTCTGGGGACCCACAGGTTGAGAACCACAGCTCTAGGACAAGGCATGCCCTGCCACCTTGTTTTGTTTGGGTGTGTTGTGTCTTTACAGTAGTGACCGACTCTTTGTGACCCCATGTCCATGGAGTTTTCTTGGCAGGGATACTGGAGCGCCTTGCCAGTTCTGACTCCAGGAGCCGACAGCACCTGGTATTCCCTGGGGGTCTCCCATCCAAGTACTAGCCAGGCCCAACCCTGCTTAGCTTCTGAGATCAGGTGAGATTGAATGTGCTGCTTAGGGCATCTAGGCAGCTGCCACCTTGTTTTAGTACCCCCTAAAAATGACCATAAAACGTGTGGTGTCCAAAAGAGAACTGGCTTCACAGGAGGGGGTGGTACCCCCGGGTCTCCCCCCCAGGACCAAGGGTGATGGCTCACGTGCCCTCGGAAGTTGTCCAACCACTCTGGCGCTCGACAGCAGCTTCCGACCACAACAGATTACAGCCAACTGCCTGGAAGCGGATTGCTAAATGTCGGCGATGCACTTTCCCAGCCCTTGGCTGTTGCTTGAGGCCCCTCCCGAGGGAGCGTCTGTGCTGGTGACGAAGAGGCTGAGTGTGGACGTCATCTTGCTGGCGGCCGAAGTCTCCTCCCCTTCCTGCTGACCTTCCCCTGTGATCCAGCCGGGCAGCCGCACGAAACAGGAAGCGTGATCGGCCAGAGCCACCGGGAGGGAGCCTGCCTTCTCCCACGACTTCCCGCCCGGGTTGCAAATGAAGACCCCGTCCTCTTTCATTCTCCGCCGCAGGGACCCGCCACCGGTGATGTACATTCGCTGCCCATGAACGGCCAGGCCAAACTGGCAGAGGTCGAAGGCAGAGAGGTGGAGCCGGGTCCACTGGTCGGTGGCCGGGCAGTAGAACTCGGTCTGGTTGACAGGCACCCACTCCCCGGCCTGGAAAGGAAGCAGAACGCCATAAGAGGCTCAGCGGGCCAGATCCAGCATTCGTTCAGGGAGCCAGAGGCTCTGGGCAGCCTCTAAGGAGCCGGGTCTCCTTGCGAGCAAGCACCTTGTGTAAAAATGGGACGGGGGCGAAGGAGCCCAGGACACTAGAACCAAGAGGATCATGTCGACTTAAAGCACAGGGACCCTGAAAATTGGGCCACGGTTTTTGTTGCGAAGACGATCCAAATTTCAACCTACGTCTGTCAGAGCCCTTCCACCGATGCAGAAGATCCGGTCTCCGACGGCTGCCATCCCGTGGTTGCACCGGGCAAAGGTCATCGGCCGGTTCGTAATCCACCGGCGGAGGCGGGAGAGGTAACTGTACGTCTCACACGTGGTCTTGCCAGCGGCGAAACCCCCTAGAGCAGGCATGTCCAAAGTCAGGCCCGGGGGCCAAATGCGGCCCGTTTACAAATTTCAAACGGCCCCATGGCCTCTTCTCCCCACCGGCTCAGCCTGTCACGCATCCCCGCCAGCTGGCCCCTCCCGATACCAGATGGAGGCACCAGCTTGCAGTTTCATGGTTTGCCCTGCCCTCCCTGCCTCTGTCCATCCCCCCACCCCCAGCCACCTGCCCAGCCTACCCGCCCCCGGCTCCGTTGCTGCAGCGTCCTCCCTGCCTCCTTGCATATTATAGAGACTTGTCCAAAGTCCGATGCGGCTGAATGGTCGCCCCCCACACATTTTCACCTCACCAAGTCTGGCCCTTCTTGCAAAAAGTATAGACACCCTGCCCTAGAGCCAAATGGGGAGGAAAAAAAACTGGTGGGGTGGTGGTGGACAGGGACAGGTCCATTTTTTTTATCTCTCTTCCCCAAGGATGCTAGAGAGAAAAGCAGCAAAGTATCTACTGCAGGTAGGAATCTGTAAGAAAGCCAGGAACCCACTCGATGACCCTGTCAGAGGGAGCCCCGATCGGGAATCTGGGCGTCAGCCGCTGTTGATCCGCTCGAGTTGGGTGCCGCCCTGCAAGGCAGGAGGCATTGAAGAGAGATTGGTCCTCCCCAGCAAGGGAAGGCAAGCTGGAAGCGGACCCCCTCACCTGCCACGTAGAGGATCCCCTTGTGGCTGGTCCCCGCGTGGTCGGCCACAGGCGCCGGGAAGGGCGGGACGGCCTGCCACTCGTTCTCCGCCGGCCGGTACTCCTCGGCTGTGTCAGTGAGGGTCCCCGGCGGTGCTCCTCCCCCCACGGCCACCAGCCGGTCGTGCAGCACCCCAACGTGGAAGCGTGTCCGTCGTCCCCGCATGCTGGCCACTTGCAGCCAGGCGTTGTGCCGGGGATCGAAGCGGAAGACCTGGAAGGGGAGGAAGCTTATGGACTGGCCAGAGGGTTCCTTTACAAGAAAACTCTCACTCCTCTCGCTTTCGATTCTCCCAAATGGCTCATTTAGGCTGCCTTTCACGCTGGCAACTTAAATTCGGATCCCCCCAACCAGAGATCATGTGGTTTTTGTTCTGCTTCCTGTGTTCCCACCCTCCCGCACTCTGATTCTATTGCTTCTGTCTGCTGTGAGGGGAAGGAGAAAAAAAATGCAGGCTCACCTCCGCCTGCCCTGGGCAGCAGCTAGTTGTAGTAGGACAGGAAGCCCAATAGGGATTCCTGTCTGTTAAAGGGGTAGGGGAGGGACAACAAAAACAAACAGAAGGCGGAGGAGAGCCAGGCATTCACAGCTTTAAAATCCGCATCGGGGGAAAAATTTACCTCCTCGAGACCAGGTACTTGTAAAATGCGCTGGGGCGCACTTAATTGGGCATGGTTGTACTTTATTTTTTTAAAAGTCCGCTGCTGGTGGGAAAACAATATTATGCTCCTCATCAGCCAGCATTTTGCAGCGGATTTTAGAGGTCTTGTGAAAGCAGCCTCTCATGGGGTGTATTTATGCTGAACTGAAGCTCTTTTTAAGTGAAGGATGTTGCCTAGACTTGTGCACAGCCTAGCCCCTGGGCACCTCTCTTAAAAGTTAGGCGCGACGCTTACCTTATTTGAGGGACATCGTCCCTTTGGGTCAAACCTGTCCTGGCCGCCCAACACAAAAACAAAGTCGTGGAGCACAGCCACGCAGTGGTTGTACACCGGCCAGCCGAGTCTTCCGATCCTCTTCCACAACCGGCCGCTCAGATCGGCTGCCCACACGTCGTCACGGAGGGCGTTGTCCGCCGACCTGCCGCCGAGGACGAGCAAGGCATCTGCCCCGCCACGGACCCGCGTCCTCTCGTTTTGGAGCACAGGCTGCGCGTACAGCCGGGAGTGATAATCCAAGGCTTCCCGAAGGTACCTCCGGCAGGCGGGCTCCATCCTCATGAGAGGCACGTCCCGGACGAAGTTCTGCAGATCTCGGAGCGGTATCAGGGGAAACCGGATCCGCCTCAAGACAGAGTCTGCCTCTCTCAGGCGTGTGTCGTCTTGGTGCAGCCAGCCTAAGGCTGCGCGGAACAGCTCCAGCTCCGTCAGGTTCCCGACCGCCGCCCCGTCGAGGATCTGGCACAGCGTGGCCTCGTCGAGCTCTTTCAGCCGCGCCGGATCGGCCAGGATTTCGCGGCCGTGCCTCCTCACGCAGCCCATCGCTTTCTGCACCAGCTCCTCTGGCCCCAGTTGCCTGGCAATGTCGAGGATCTCCAGGCAGGTGCGCGGATTCAGCCCGTCTTCCAGAAACCGAAAGCAGAGGCTCATGACCTCCCGGACCAGCAGCCTCTCGGCGGCCTGGAAGGTCTCCACCACCGTCGCCAGGGTCACCTCCAGCCGGTTGGAGTAGAGGAAAGACAGGACGTTCCTCAGACCCCGTGCGGTGAGCCCCGCCAGCTGGACCGGGGCGTTGGGCTCCGCGTCGCCCTCCCCAAAGCACATCTTGCAGTAGCTGCTGGCCGCGGCCAAAACAACCTTATGCGCCGGGAAAGCGACCCCCTCGGCTTCCAGGGTGACGTCGCAGAGCCTGTTTTGGGAGCGCAAGCATTGGAGTCCTTCCAGGAGCCTGGGCAGATAAGTGTCGGAGGAAAGACCCGGGCCGTTGCCCCAGACCTGGTCTTCAAGGGACATCCTTCCCGAGACAAGAGCGAGGTAGTCCAGGCAGCTTCTTCTCTGCGCAGGGGGCGTATCTCAAGCTCTCCTCTGGTCTCGAGCATGCCAAGGGCTCTCTTTCAAGTGTCAAGGCATGGCCACTGAATTTGGAAACTCGGCTTCTCCTCCCTGTGCCACCACCTGCCAGACGGGCTCTCTCGTGTTGTGTTTGGCCTGTGTTGTCTTCTTTCTCCCGGCGACTAGGAGCGCCGGTCAGCTGATGTGTCATATCCAAGGCTCCCCTGCCCGCCTCCCCTCCACCCCACTCCTATTCATGTCCACAAAGGTCTGCTCAGTCACGCTCGGGGTGGCTCGTGGCAGGCCACCGTTGCAAGCCCAGGCATGCCTTGCTTGCTTTTCCACAATCCTCGTCTCCTCGGAATCGGATGGCGCTGCCAGTGCTGAAGTTGAAAACAGGCCGGAGTTGGTTATGGTTGCTGGAGGGAAAAATCCATCCCAGGTGACAAACCATGATGGAGATGTGTAATTTCCAGACTTAAAACTGGGGTACTTCAAGGGCCAGATGCAGGGGAGTGGTATGAAGAGAGAGATATCTAGTCTCGTGCGCTCCCAGGCGCATCTGGTGGGGCCACTGTGAGATACAGGAGGCTGGACTAGATGGGCCTTTGTCCGGATCCAGCAGGACTCTTCTTATGTTCTTCTGTTCGTCCTGCTCTCCTGTCCCTTATGCCCTCTTTGAAGTCGGTTGCCCCTTTTCCTGGAGACAAGCCACTTCCTGGCAAGGAAACCTTTGGGTAGCGGGCAGCACATAACCTATGTAAGTAAATAAGGAAACCACTGCCACGTTTCCCCTTCTCTCTCTGCTTTGTTGGCTAGGGCTGCTGTACAACTCCACGGGGGCCGCTCCGTGTTTTGACATCTACAAGCAATACCGGAAATGTGCCGACCCGACCGGCTGCGGCACTGGTCCCGATGCCGAGGCCTGGGACTACCAGGTAGGTTTGGTTTTTTTGAGGGGGGGACTGGGGAGAGAGGAGTGGAAATTAATCCAGAGCGCCCCCCCCCTTTCTGGTGCCCCGCCAGAGCACAGAGAGGGGCCTAAGCAGGATGCTGGGTGGCTGATGCGCTGTGAATCTTTGCAAATTCCATTTCTGCTGCTCGGTGGAAGCTCCCTCGGGAGCAGCATCCAGACAGACTCCGGCAGTCAAAAAAACATAGAGCCCAACAAAAGGCACCTCTTGTGTGGTGACTGAGATCGTTCATCACCATCATCTTCTTCTTCTTCTCAGGCTTGCACGGAGATCAACTTAACCTTTGACAGTAACAACGCGACTGACATGTTTCCCGAAATCCCCTTCCCGGAGGCTGCCAGGGAGGAGTACTGTTTCCGCAGGTGGGGGGTTCGCCCCCGGCCGTCGTGGCTGCGGACCAGCTTTTGGGGCGGCGGTGAGCAACCGGGCCTTGTTCTTTGTAGGCGCTGTCTTGGGCCAGGGATCACCGCAGGCTGGTCGCCCCCGCAGCCCTCCGAGCGGATCTCAGCGCCTCGGTTCCCAAGCCAGAGGGTGGAAGGGCTTTGAGGAAGGAACGGGAATGAGTGGACTGTGAAAACAAATTCAGTTCCAAAACAAACCAGCTCTTCTGTCTTAGTTTGGAGTGGGTTGAGGTGGGAGTCGCCTGTTCCAGGGAAGAGAAACCTGGCCCTTGAGGCACCTTAACCGGGAGCTTCCGTGGATGGATCCATCCCAGGTCTTCAGAACCAGGGAGCGCTCTGGTGGCGGATGCCCTCTGCTGCTCTTGGCACGGCTGGTCATCTGGCTTCTTTTCTTTTGCTCTTGACAGATCTGTCGGCCGCGAGTAACATCATCTTCTCCAACGGAGACCTGGATCCCTGGGCCGGCGGTGGGGTACGTAGCTCCACCCGAGGCGTGCTGAGCCGCCCTGGTTCTTGGGTCTTTACGCTGGACCCTCGATCACAACAGCGCAGCTTCCAGGCTTTCAAAGGCCACCAGAAAGACTCAACTTTCCAACCTTGTCTTGGCAGGTTAGAAAGAACCTGAGCTCCTCGGTGGTCGCCGTCATGATACAAGGAGGGGCCCACCACCTGGACCTCCGGTGGGTATCATAGAGCGAGGGCAGGTCTCTTGAAGAGCAGGTTCCCTTGCGCAGTTCCCCAATGCGATGTCTTCTCTGGGGAGCAATTACTTATAATATAAGGAGAGGCAATGCTGGATCAGGCCAAAGGCCCATGTAGTCCAGCTTCCTGTATCTCTCAGTGGCCCCACCAAATGCCTCTGGGGGCACATGAGACTAGATCTCTGTCTCCTGATACCACTCCCCTGCATCTGGCCCTGGAAGTACCCCGGTTTTAATCTTAGAGATGACACATCTCCATCATGGTTTGTAACCTGTGATGGACTTTTCCTCCAGGAATCTGTCCTGTCCCCTTTTGAAGGCATCCAGGCCAGATGCCATCACCACCTCCTGTGGCAGGGAGTTCCACAGACTAACAATGCACTGGGTGAAAAAAATATTTTCTTTGTTCTGTTCTCACTCTCCCAGCCCTCAATTTGAGTGGATGTTCCCTAGTTGTGTTATTTTGTGAGAGGGAGAAGAGCGCCCCTCATCTTATCAAGGAGGGTGACCTCTACCACTCGTCCCCGTGTGCACCCCATACAGCCTGCCGTTTCCACAGGGGCTCCAACCCAGCGGATCCGCCGTCCGCCCGAGAGGCCCGCCTGCAAGAAGCAGAGCTCATCCTCGGCTGGGTAAGATCCGCCAGCGCCAAGACCGCCTGAGAGGAGAGGTTCCCGGGGATGAATCCTGCCTCATCGCCAGCTGGCTAGCCTTGGACAAGACTCATCAGTGCCAATCCTTTCGTGCCCAAGCCAGCCGGATGTCCCACCGAGTGCTGGGGACCAGGCATGAGAACAGCGTCCTGCCCTGCCCAGGCAGTGACGCTTCTGCGCCGCGGGGGTGAGTCGCGGTGAAAATAAAAACGGGAAAAGATCCCTTAAAAGCTGCTTTTGGTGTGGGTTCTCTGGAGGGCAGAGAAAGCAAAGCAGGCTTGCTAGGGCCAGGGGGCGCAGATCAGGCACAGTAGTACTAGGCTGCAGAGAGGACACCACATAGCAGAACAGATTTACAGGTTTTATTAAAGAGGACTCTCCAGAGTTGCTTTGGACTAATACAAGAGGGAATCCAGTTTGACTTGTTTTCCAAGGTACTTCTAAGTCTCATAAAGGTGAGGTACACTTAAAAATCTCTTGCACATTCACGACGGAGGCAGTGGCGCATCTGCTTCTGAACAAATAAGCCCCGCCAGATAAAATACCAAGAAGGCTTCAGGGTCCAGGAGGAAAGGTCGGAGAGTTAGAAAGCAGCTGAGCAAGAGAAGCAGGCGGGGTTGCTGGGGAGCACAAGCCAGAGGCCAAGAGCTCGCTGCAAAGGAGCAGCCGCTAAGAGACTCCCGTTTTTGCCCCTTCCTCCAAGGACAAAACACAGGAGGGGGGGATCAACCCCACAACATGCCGGGAGCGTGCGAGCGGAAGGACTCAGTGCCACCTGTCTAACCCGCTTGCCTGCTGCTGCGGCACAGAAAAATGGAATGTTTGGACGTGCCACGAGCGAGGCGAGGCTAGACCACAGGAGACCTTTCTGGTGCTCGAAAAGGGGTGGTGGGTGGGTGGGGAGCAGGGAAGTCAGCGGAATGAATGAACAAGCAAGTCCTGGCCCTTGCAGGGAAGAAGAATGCAGTGGACTTGTCCCAGCCAGACACGTGAGGGGGTCGGGAGGAGGGATGTGAAGGAACCAGGCTGCAAGGGCAGGGGTGCCCACCCGCGTTTAAGTTTGGTCGGATGATGCAGGAAGAGACTTGGCCATGATGCCAGCTTCTGCCAACTGCTTGGCCGGGGGGGGGGGGGCGTGAAATGGCCTGTTGGTCCCAGAAGTGGGTCCCTGCTGATCCGAGCAGCCTGCAGATGGAAGGCCCTTGCTCCCTTGCTCCAGGAGCCGCCCATCCCGTTTCCCCTTAGGATCCCGAAGGCGCTGGTTCCAACCCAAGCCCTGGCCAACCAGAAATGGTCCAGCTTAGCAAGTATGGCTTTTAAATTCCGGGGGTGCAAATACACGGGAGGGGAAGACACACATACACACACACACACATACACACAAAACCACTACCTATTCCACTGACATTGATGGGGCCCCATCCAACCAGCCAGGGTATACAGAGATTTTTTTTTCCCCTGGCATGCAGGCTGTTTCTCTGAAAGTCCAGGGCACGAATAATCGTTATAATTTATATTGCACTTGGGGCCCTTAAGAGGTTCTCCCCTGAATCCTAACCACGCCCCTGCGAGGTAGGGCCAGTGTCCCTGCACTTTCGGGGAGGAGAAGAGCTGCAGCTGATCAACTCTGCAGCGGGTACGATCAGACCTGTGGGATTTTTGGGGCTCATGATTCCACCCGCCAGGCTCCGCACGCCCAGTTGGGACAGCTCAGGCAGCCACCCCGGGTCGCCTCCGACACCTTTGCCTTTTTGGATCTCAAGGCCAGACTGTGTCCGACCCCCAAGGATACATATTGGACGGATGGCTCGGCTTCACCAAACGGAAATGACATGGGGTGGGAGATTCCCGATGAGCTAAGAACGGGCAGCGGCAAAGAGGCAGCACTCCCTCCTTGGAAAAAGGGGAAGGCGGATGTTACTGTACCTTGCTCACTGCTGTTCAAGGACAGCTCTCCATTGGCAGGGGTGGGGTGGGGCAAGACCTGGAGGAGGGGAGGAGGAACACAGAGCTCACAAGCAGGGCATTGGATGTGAAGGGAAGGAGGAAGCCCTGCCATACAGGAGAGAAAAAGAGAGAGAGAGAGAAGCACAGACAGACATTTCAGATGGGGGGGCCTTAGAAGAACCCCAGCAATTGCACAAGAAAGAGAATGCTGCCCACCCAAACGGGTCAGAAACAGGTTTTTAAAAGACAAAACAGATGCCACTCACATCTGTGTCAGTCTTGCTATTGCACACACATCTGTCCTCGTTTCTAACTAGCCCAGAGTTGAGCATCAGGGCCTTAATTTTTTTTAAAAAAAAGACCTTTGAGACAGGAATTCCGTTCCGCGGCCACATGATAGCCAGCAATCTGCCAAGTCCTTCAACCAAATTTCCCCCAACCTGTCGCATCCTGAAATATATATATCTATATATATATATCAATTCACTTCTCGAGCATCGGGTTCGCACCTTCCTCGCAACCGGGTGAGCATTATTTTAAAAGCCGTCAGGCTCTCTTCTCTACAGCCCACCTGCGTCCAGGTGTCGGGCACCCCAAGTAACACGCAAGGCTCTGAGCCTGGGGGAGGGATGGTGAATCGGTGCCCTGGGCCAATTCTCTTGCAAGGCCCGACTGTTCTTCTCTGATGGAGAAAAGGCCTCTTGGCTCCCGGCACGGAAACTGGACGCACAAACACGCTTCGATGACGGAACAAAAGCCCTCCTTGAAAGGGGGGGCGGAGAGAGAAAGACAGAGACCAAGCTGGATCAACACAGCATAAAGGAAAAAGCCAGCCATCTCGGTCCTTTCAGGCAGGAGTCCCAGACCGAAGGATGCAACAGCGGGGACCTAGAATGGTTCAGGTCTCCTTGTCACTTCAGGAAGCAGCTTTTTTAGTCCAATCCACCTGAGCCGAAAGATTACTTATATGAATGGAAACTCCTGGGTAGGGAGCCCCTCTCCCCCTTTTTTCTTTTCAATGATATGAATATTCACATTGTCTTCCTGCATTTCTGCAGATAAGTTAAGGGTGGTGGTGGATGGCGGGGGAGAGAAAGACATAATCGATTGCAGCAGCAGCACTTAAAAGGTTGGCTCCTTGACACCTCCCCCCCCCCCGAAAAAAAAAACCCAGTAACTTTTACACTCCTCTAGGAAGCCCTGCAGGATTATACAGAAGGCTCCGTCAAGCACAAGGCGCCCCCAGAGGCAACACTGATACAAAGGTAAGACTTTTTTTTTGTTGGTTGCTGCTGTTCTGCCAGTGGCAGAGGCCACCAGATGTCGTGGCGCGGACAGCCTGGGCTTTAAACCCAAGGACGAAGGAGCCTCCATGTGGCTCCCCTGTCCCCTCCGAAGAGGCGAGGATGATGGAATGAGGCCATGACAAGCCTGGACAAGGGGGCTGTCCCTTGCCAAGACGTGGGTTTGGACATCGGGCGAAGCTGTAACACTGCGGGTCTCACTGGGGCTTCTTTCACTGTCCCCTCTAGGCCGACCAGGGCCCCCCGATCAACCACCGCTCGCCCAACCCGGCCATGTGCATCCACGTCCTGGTGAGAAGGGAGAGGTAAGACCTGTGCATGAGTGTGTGTGTACACGCGTGTGTGCATGGATGTGTGTGTGCATGTGTGTGCACGCCGATTCCAGTAATCCAGGCTTCCTTTTCCGATGTATTTCCCGCTGGCAAGGAGAGAACCCGCGGCGTTCGACGCAGGCCGACAGACGAAGACGACACGGCTCGGACCGGCCCCCGGGGCGGATGCCCCTCCACCACCTTTTTACGCCGAGGGCCAGATCGGGAGAGGGTGAGCCTCCGTGTTGAAGACGTACTTGTCGAGGTTGATCA
>JAHTLZ010000089.1:0-12533 GCA_023846285.1 Phrynocephalus versicolor | reverse complement strand
ATGGCTCCTCTCCAGCTGCAAACGGAGAATTGCTCCAGTGAGACCAATGCTGGATGTCCACAATGCCGGCTGGCCGGTGATGTGGAACCTGGGTTTTTTTTTGGGGGGGGGGGAGACACCCTCCCTCCCTCCCGGAAGTAAGCGTTGAGCTTTTGGCCCTTGAGCAGAACAGGAGAACTCTGCGAGGGTTTAAATCAGTGGTTCTCAACCGGTGGGTCCCCAAATGTTTCCTGGACTGCAACTCCCAGAAATCCTGGCCAGCTCAGCTCGTGATGAAGACTTCTGGGAGTTGCAGTCCAGGAACGTCTGGGGACCCACCGGTTGAGAAGCACTGGTTTAAATCTAGAAATACCCCATCTGGAGTGCTGGGAGAATCAGACAATCCTTCAGCGCACACTACCTGATGACAGGCTTCTCTGTTGGGAGCCCTTTCTCGGCCTGGCCGGGCCTTCCCTCGGCGTTGTTCGCTCTGTCTTCTGGTTGCACCTTCATCTCTCTCTGGGGGGCCCTGATTTGCAGGTTAGGAGGACCCCGCCGGAGAGGAGGCGGCCTTGGAGGCTTCTGACGAAGGGAAGAACAACAAAGCAGCCCTGAATTCATCTACAGAAGAAGGATTCAATCGAGCAGACCCTATTAACGGCCACACGCTGGGGGAATGGCAGGCAAAACAAGGAAAACACAGTCCACCCCGTCCTTATTTCTGGATCGCCAGCTCTCTCTGCAGTCCAAAAGAGATACCTGCTCAAAAGACCACCACCCCGTGTGCCATCCCTAGGTTACTAATTCTGGTTAGTGTGTGGGGGGGGGCGGGGGTGTCCAGAAAGGGATGCCTTTGTGCCTCAACTGACAAAGGAACCTCTCAAAAAGGTGGACACCAGGTGCACAGGAGCGCTAAGAGGGCATCTGCTCTGCCATGCTCGCAGGGGAAGGATTTCCTTTCGCATTTTGACTTCCGGGGCACTGCCTTTCGTGGGCCCACGGTCTTCCTCACTTCCATACGAAAGGAAAACCCATGATGGTTTGTTGTGACGAAAACAAGGGGCCGCGCGGGGGGGGGGCTTTCTGGCCCAAAATGTTTTTCCTCAGCATGTGTTTTCAGGCACCGCATAACTTCTGGTTGGGGGACCCACTCTATTCTGCTCTGGTCAGACCCCACCTGGAGTCCTGTGTCCAGTTCTGTGTGCCTCAGTTTAAAAAGGATGTTGACAACCTCGAGCGGGTGCAGAGGAGGGCGACCAGGATGGCTGAGGATCTGGAGGACATGTCTTATGAGGAACGGCTTAGGGAACTGGGAATGTTTAGCCTTTCAATAAGAAGACTGAGAGGGGATACAATAGCTATGTTTAAATATTTGAAAGGATGTTATATTGAAGAGGGAGCAGGTTTGTTTTCCATGGCTTCAGAGACTAGGACTCGGGGCAATGGTTTCAAACTACAGGAAAAGAGATTCCATTTGAACCTTAGGAAGAACTTCATGACGGTGAGAGCTGTTCGGCAGTGGAATATGCTGCCACGGAGGGTGGTGGAGTCTCCTTCTTTGGTGGTTTTTAAGCAGAGGCTGGATGGCCATCTGTCGGAAATATTGTGAAGGGGTTCCTGCATGGCAGGGGGTTGGACTAGATGGCCCATGAGGTCTCTTCCAACTCTATGATTCTATGACACGTATTGATGAGAAATACCATTTCCCTTCTATGAGGAACACAAGGGAGATCATCCCTAGTCCAGTGACGGCGAACCGTTTAGAGACCGAGTGCCCAAACTGCGACTCAAAAGCCACTAGTGTTTCACAAAATGCCAATAACCTGAATCCAGGTGGCTGTGAAGGGGGCGATGTTGGGTGCCCACAGAAAGGGCTCCGAGGGCCACCTTTGGCACCTGTGCCATAGGTTTGCCAACAGTGCCCTACTCCATGAGAAGCAGCCGGCAGTCGATGAGGGACAATGGCACGTGATGGTAGGCGACCGTCCTCCTCTGATCAATGATAACAAAAGCCCAGGCGGAAGAGGTGGGGGGGCAGGAGGAAGGATGGATTACCTGGAGGGAGAAGTCTCCTGGGTTGCTGTCGGCTTTTTGGGGGATGGGAAGAATCGCCTGGTTTGCCAGATTCACCCCAGGGATTTCCACGTCGGCCTTTGGTCCCTCCGCAGATCTGCCGGCGGGGGTGACTGTGCGGAGAAAAACAGCAGCCGTGAACCACAGCCTGATGCAATGCCATGAAATCAGAGGCTGAGCGTGGGGGAAAGATCGCATCTGCTGAACGACCATCTCAGGCTTTGGCAAGCCAGTGGGGAGGGGGGGGGAGCCATTATCAAACTGTTTGCTTTTCTAACAAACAGCCCTGTTCCTCCCTCTTCTGGGACCCCAGAACCCCACTGCCCAGAAACAGCAGCCAGGGATGTACGCCTGAGCGTTTTGGTACTACCCAGACTGAAAAAGCAGGGCCACCGTTAATGGCTTAATTTGTATGACAATCGCCCAAGCCACACCCAAGCACCCTGAAGCAGATGAAAGTGGGTGGCCTAAATTTTTATGACATTATTTATTTATTTATTTGGCTTTTATACCACCCATCTAGCCCTAGGGCAACTCTGGGCAGTTTACAACATCCTGTAATCATAACAACACCAAGTAATGACAACACATTGAGATATGCAAATTCAAAGCATCGTAATATAACAAAAGAGAACCAAATAAGTCAGCAAACAATAATTTGCGGGCTCAGCCAGCGCTCTTCCCACCTCTCCGGGTGGCACAGGGCAAGTCCCTGCCCCAAGGAGCTTCCCATTCAATGCTTCAGGCCGTACTGCCAACAGCTGGCAGTGATCTCCACCCCCCACCCCCTTGGACCCGGCAAGGCACAAAAACGCAGAGAGCGGTGCCCTGGGTATCGCTTTGAGGGCCACCAGCAGCTACGGGGCTTTGCTAATCATGGCAGAATGCCGAAAGAGACCTACTTTTCCAGGGTTCGGGCGTGTTTGCATAAGTTATCACTCCGCAGACAGCCAGGAAAGCAACCGTGAAAAGGATCGCGCTCCGCTGGAGACGGGACAGCTGCTTCCATTTCTGACGACGAAACAACATTGGGCCAAGGTTCTTTAGTCTGCCAGGTGACACAGGCCGATACGCAGAGGGGCTTTGTCACGCGGGCGGGCTCCTGAGCAGTGCTCAAGACTGCCGTGCAGGTTTTTCCCCTTTCCCGGCCAGATGAGAGAGAGCCAGGAGAGCATGTTCCACTCTGATCATTTGCACAGCATTTATTTCACACACGTGGCATTTCCCAGTGGGCGCACAAACAGAGGGAGCCCTGCCAGGAAGGATTTAGCCATATGGGAGGCTGAGTTTGGGGGGGGGGACACCAATGCATTTACACACAGTGATTGTGACGTATTTGGGGGGTGATGATCAGGAATGAAGTAGAGCGTTTTGGGGGAAATTGGGGGGGGGCATAAGAGCCTAGAGGCTGGATGAGACCCCACATCCTTCTGGACCAACACCTGTCCTGCCCCTCCACCCCGCGCCAATACATCCTTGGTCTGGTTATTTTTGTTCTGCTTTGAATAAAAGAGGCTCACGGCTGTTTCGGTTTCTTCTTGCGTTTTTGGGCCTTGTCCTTTGGACAACAACCCGAAACATAAACCATTTTCCTTCTATGAGGAGCACAGGGGAGATCATCCCTAGTCCAGTGATGACAAACCTTTTAGAGACCGAGGGCCCAAACTGCGAATCAAAACCCACTCATTTTTCACAAAACAAAAAACCCTTAACACACCTCGTCTGTGATGTGGCTATTTCCAATGCAGCAACAGGCTTTTCAGCAAATAATTCCGCGACCATGGAAACAATAATAACAAACCTCATCAGCACCCCAAACGTTAAAGAATTCACGCAGCCCCCTGCCAGAGCTTTTACACCAGAGGGCTGGAGCACAATCAGTACTGCTTTTCTAGAACTGTCAAGGAGGTGCAAGGGCAGCCATCCAACCGGTACAGCTTTTTGCAGAAACCTGGGATGCACACCTGGGTCAAGACCCAACAGCTGCAACTTTTATAGAAGGGTAGGAGGGGGGAGGGCAATCAGCAACTCAACAGGGAGAGCTTTCCTCCAGCAATTTAAAAGCACAGTCAAGGAGCAAGTCGAACGGGGGAACTCTCCTTCCAGCGTTTTAAGGGGTGATGCAATGGCCGGGGGGGGGGGGGGCGGGCTGGCTGGCTGGCCGAAGTCCATCACCCATCATCCCTTGATGGGTTTGGTGGTGGTAATGGTGAGGATGAGGGGGAGGGTGTAAGGCCGTGGTTCCCAACCTGTGGATCCCCAGATGTTCCTGGACTAAAATTCCCAGAAAATCCTGGCCAGCTGAGCTCCCGATGAGGACTTCTGGGAGTTGCAGTCCAGGAACATCTGGGGACTCACCGGTTGAGATTCATTGGCCTAGAAGACCAATGGTTCTCAACCTGTGGGTCCCCAAATGTTCCTGGACTGCAACTCCCAGAAACCCTGGCCAGCTCAATTAGTGATGAGGACTTCTGGGAGTTGCAGTCCAGGAACATCTGGGGACCAACAGGTTGAGAACCACTGGTTTAAAGGAATCCCAACCTCTAAAGGAATCCCAACCTCCTCCTAAACCACTGGTTTAAAGGAATCCCAACCTCCTACCTCCTCAATTTTGGCCCTCCAGATGTTTTGGACCACAACTCCCACAGTCCTTTGCCATTTGCAATCTAAGCTTAGAATTCTGGGAGTTGTGGTCCAAAACATCAGGAGGGCCTAAGTCTGGACATACCTGTCCTACCTCCATCCCCTTCCAACCTCCCTCCCTGAGTGGCTGCACTTCCCATCCCCACCTGCAGCTGGCGCTGCGGGGCAGCCACCCTCCCGCAGGGGGGCGCTGGTGGGCCGCTCTACCCCGCCCCTCCCCCCCGACTCGATGGCCGCGCCTCGCTCACCCGCCACCAGAAGCGCCTCCGCCAGGCCTTGCCGTGGTGGTAGCCGCCGCCGCCGCCGCTTCCCCCCGTCTCGAAGCCGCTGCCGCCGCCGCCGCCGCCGGGGCTCAACGTCACCGAGACGAAGTCCCGGCGAGAGGGCGCCCGGAGCGGCTGAGGAGGAGGAGGAGGCGGGTACATGGCGGCGGCCAACGGTCCCTCCGGAGCCGCGGCGGACTTTCCCCCTCCGGCCGCCATGATTCCTCCTGCGCCGGCCTTAGGCATAGAGACGAGGGAGCAGAGCGGTCGCTGCCCTGAACCCTCTACGGCGCTCTCTCTCCCTCCCGCCCTAGCAACAGGGCCTGCTAGGCCTAGCTTAGCAACGGCAAATAAATCGTCTGGAACGACGGAGGTGTCTCAATAAGGGCATAAATAAAGTGAATTATTTCAGTAATACATTTGTGTACCGGTTGCACCCCCTTCGCTGATCCAGCATAAGACGCTTACATACTTTGAATACATGTGTGTACAGTGGTACCTAGAATCACAGAATCAAAGAGTTGGAAGAGACCTCAAGGGCCATCTAGTCCAACCCCCTGCCATGCAGGGACCCCCATCACAGGACTCCTGACAGATGGCCATCCAGCCTCTGCTTCAAAACCTCCAAAGAAGGAGACTCCACCACCCTCCTTTGGGGCAGCATCTTCCACTGCCGAACAGCTCTAACTGCCATGAAGTTCTTCCTGATGTTCAAATGGAATCTCTTTTCCTGTAGTTTGAAACCATTGCCCCGAGTCCTAGTCTCTGAAGCCATGGAAAACAAACCTGTTCCCTCCCTCTTCAATATGACATCCTTTCAAATATTTAAACATAGCTATCATATTCCCCCCTCAGCCTTCTTTTTGAAAGGCTAAACGTTCCCAGTTCCCTAAGCTGTTCCTCATAAGACATTTCCTCCAGACACTCAACCATCTTGGTTGCCCTCCTCTGGACCTGCTCGAGGTTGTCAACATCCTTTTTAAATTGAGGCGCACAGAACTGTGCGCCTCAATTTAAAGGAATTAATTCGTTCCAAATGAAATTATGTTAAGCCAATTTTCCTTTATACAAATTTCCCATAGGAATGCATTGAAAACAGTAATTCGTAATCGCAACCATTTTTGTGTTGTATGGATTTGCCCCATATATTATGTTAAGCAAATTTCCCCTATCTCTGGAATTTTTTATGTTGTACAGATTTTATGTTATACAAACTGTTTGTTATACGAGGGTCCACTATATACACACACATTGCCGTCCTTCTACATCACAATCCTGTATATGCACTAAGTTGCAATCCCTGTATACAGCATGGCTGTACAGTATAATTAATATAGATGTATAATTAAAACCCAACAGCAGGGCTAAAGAAAGCAGACAGACCTTACTTTCTTGCACAATCACAGCATTCACAAACTCGAAATCTCAGTCTTGAGGACCCAACACGATTGTGATTCTCTTGGACACGCCACTGGGGCAGTGGAGCTCACAACAGGGACTGGTGTGCAAAATAAGGTCTCTGAAAATCTCTGCCAGGGAAGCTGGAACCTCCTCTTTGTTTAGGCGCTGCAGAATTCAACCCGCCCTATGTTGTATAGTTCCTTCCCCACCTAGGATAACATGATCTCTACAGTACTGAGCCAAACCCATCACACACAAATAAAAAGGAAAATGTATCAGCCATCTTTCCATTAATTAGCTTGAAGGCAATGCTCCTCTGGATGAAAAAAAAATGCACAAAATGCCAACCTTATTTTCAAAAGCACTTTAATGGGTCAACATGATGAACACAGAAGATATAATCACCCATGTCCTTCCAGTATTATATAGTTCTGTCAAAAGGCACTGGAGGTGGGGAGAGAGAAAGAGAGATAAGGGGGAATGATTGGGGGGGATCATCATCCAATACTCCTTCATGGCGCCCAGTTAGGGAAAATAACTGCACAGCCCTTGGTAGGTCCTATTTTGGTTAGCAATTTCCAGTTTCATCTGCACGCCTTATGGTTACAATGCAAAGAATGCTACTTAGAAAATCCTTATCAGAAAGACTACATTTCTATACAGCTACATAGCTATGCTGTAAACCAGCCAACCCCACAATACACAAAAAGTCCGGCAGAATTAAGACTTTGGCTTCAGATTACTGTAAACATAATCCACTCCTTCTCCTGGTTATCCAACCAACCGTCTCCATTATTTTCTCAACATTTTGTTCATCTGAATGGAGGCGCATCTTCCCAGGTGGTCCTCCTCCATTCACATTTCCTTTAGTGCTTCAGCTTTGTTGACATCGAGAACCAGTGGCGACTGAACATCTTTGGCTTTTAGATATATTTCAAGACCCTGGAGAAGGAAAGGAATAATAATGTCAAATAACAGACCAAGAGAGCAAGGGAAACTATAATAGCACTTTGAAGGCTAACAGATTTATTTCAATGTAAGTTTTGGTGGGTCAAAGTCCACTTCTTCAGGCACCAAAGAAATGCAAATACATGACCCATATATTTAGAGATCATCCTAGGTACAGATTTGAATACAGATAACAGGCAAACTGACACGGTGCATAGACACAGGAATGAAATAACAACCTGTTCATTAGCAGACACTAATCATTTCTATTTTCCTTGCAAATTGGTTATTAGAGAACGCTCTCACTGATAAGCTGGGGCAATGCAAAATGAAACTAAAGGATGTTAATATTTGTTAAAGCCCAATACATAAATCTGTGAGTACTCTCACCTCTCCGAAGTAGGAAACTAGAGGTGAAATCTCACACACGGCAGGGGGTTCTTCATCTCCTGATAAACTAAAGAGAAAAAGAAAAAAACAACAATTTTTATTGGCAGGCATGCTGTGCGCCATCTGTAGGACGACAGCCTGTGAAAATAGCTTTTTCCCATAATACTCAAGAAGCTGCAACCAGGTAACGGATACTCGGTTAGGGAGGGTGTCCCCACAAACTCAGGACCCCTGAATCTCTGACTTTCATTGTTTAAATATTTATGCAATCACTGCTTAAAAGGAAAAATGGGTTTGCAAGAGATTTTTAGAGTTTAGTCATATATTTAGGACAGAAGTCATGGAGCTCCTGTAAATTTTTATTTTTCCTATGCTTTTGTGTGTCCAAACACGCTTCAAAACGCCAGCATATATAATGCTAGAAACCTTTATCAGTAAAACTAAAAAGGAAGTTATTAGAGATATACACAGCTGACAACAGACAGGCAGGCAGACGCTATGTAGTGTGCTGAAAATCCAGTTCGTGAAGTAGTTGGTCAAAGACACCATTCAATTGCAAGTCTACAGGAATACTGGGTGTTGTTTTTTAATAACCTCCAGAGGGGTCACGCTATCCATCTGTTCACCTCTGAGCTCTTGGCTGGACTACATCTCCCAGCATCCCTTAGGCTAAGACCAGGTCTGTCATACCCACCTTTGGACTTCAGGTATTCGGTGACCCTTGCTGTCCGTGAACCTGACCCCTGCCTGCAGGGCCCAGCGGTAGTGTTGGGAAAGGAGTGACCGCCTTGCCGTGGTGGGGGTGTCCTTGCTGGCCGGGTCAGCGTTCTTAAGAGGGGAAAATTCCTCCTCTCTTAAAACTTCAAAGGCAACGAAGTTCCTACCAACAAAGGGGAAAATACTCATTGAAAACAAGATTGTGGGCACACATTATACCAAGGGTGGGATGCCTTATCCGTCCCCGAAACTGTATTTAGTTTTAGGGGAGTTTGGGATGGGGCAGGGAAGCCATTATTTTGCAGGTTGGCAGGGCCAAAAGGAGAAAGGCGTGGTGCCAAAAATATGGGCATATTTTAGCTGAAAGCTCTTCCTACAGGTCATATGGGAGATGCATTTTAGACTGAAGCCAGAAACCAAAATATTCCCCCGGGCTAGATCTAAAATCCACCCCACAAGCAGAGAAAGAAAACATATTTTTTTTTTCAAAAGAACAGAGAAGAGATAGGGAAATAAAAGAATACACGTCTGCCACTAACTTAGAAAACTGGAACACATCAAAAACAAACTTCTCCAACTTTATCCCATTGGGTTTCAGCGGCGTTACCCGATTGCCTGCCTCATCCAGAAAAGGCACCTTCTTAATCGCCAGGTGGAACTCCAGATGGGGTTCAAATTTCCTGCCCGGGGAGAAGGGGGCGGGGGAGAAGAGAGAGAAGACCCATAAGCATAAACATGAAACTTTTCTAATATTTTAGGAACTCCTTAGTAAGAAACAATCGGGTTACCAAGTGCTAGTACATCGGTGGGGAAACGTGTTGTACTACATCTCCCATTATCCTTCATCTTCTACCTAGGGAATTCTGGGAGGCACGTCCCGGAAAACTAGCTTTCCCGTGCTCTGAGAATTCCACACAGAGGCTCCGTTTTGTGGTAGGCAAACGTCGGCCCGCCAGACGTTTTTGGACCACAACTCCCACAGTGCTTTGTCATTGGCCGTACAGGCTTGGGATTCTGGGAGTTGTGGTCCAAAACATGTGGAAGGCTGAAGTTTGGCCACTGCTATGAAGAGACAAATGGTTCTCTTTAGCTCTGGGTGATTTCATTTGCAATTTATTTGCAAGAGAAAGCATCTGAAAAGCCCAGGAGCGAAATGGAAAGAAGTGACATGACGGACCAGGAAGCACCCAGGACAATGGGGCTGGTGGTGGGGCTGGAGCATAATTGTTATTGGGTAAGGTTGGGCTGCCGGAGATAAATTAAAATAAAGGAGGGAGGAACAATTCCTCATGACTCTTACAAGCTCACTTGTCATGCTTATTTTCGGCACATTGCTGGATGGTTCCTGGAAACGCTTTAAGCAACGTTAGCAAGTGTGTGTGGATTCTTTGGGGGGAAAATATCATATAGGGAGCAGGGGGGATTTGTGCTGTGATTAAAGCATTCAGAGCCCGAAATCAAGCACAAATCCTTGACCAACACTTTCATTAAACTGCATTTTTTAAGCAGACACGGGTCCCCTTTGTGGTTTTAGCAACACAGAGTGATATGATGTGTGATTTTAGACATGGGGAGCAATTGGGGTGGTAGATGATTACAATCTGTGATTTTTAACTGATATAATTTTGAAATGTGAAACGAGAGCACCAGAACATTATAAGAGATACTTCCCATCCTGGATACTCTCTGTTTGTACTGTTGTCTTCAGGCAGAGTGTACAGATCTATTAGAACAAGGACAAATAGATCTGGAAATAGTTTTTACCCAGCAGCAGGAACCATGTTAAATACAGCTAAAAATTTAAGTTGATGAGAAATACCAGTGCTGAATGTGTAACATGTATATTGTATGGGAGACTGGGTGAGGAAGAATAGGGTTGTATGTGTATGTTTTTTTTTTTTAATGTAGTTTTTTATGTATTGAGTACGAATGCTGTTAGGTGAGAGAGTGCACGGTTGTGTGTGTGTGTGTGTATGTCTGATTTTATGTCTTAGATTTTTATAATGGGTACAGGTGATGCTGGGTGAGAAAATGCAGGAGTATGTATAAGGATGTTTGTTTTTAATGGTAGGTTTATTTATTTTTGAATCTTATATGGGGGTGAGTGATGTGCACACTGGATGGCACCTTTTACTTTTGTACTTGTACAATGACAATAAAGTGCTATTCTATTCTATTCTATTCTATTCTATTCTGCTGGGGCTCTCCTGAGGAATAGAAAGACAGAAATCAAATGCATCACCTTCATCATTCACATTTAGACTGTTCCAGGTTTAGACAAGAGTTTTTACAGCTGCTAAATTAACCACTGGTGAAGCTACAGGGACTGTGTGTGATGACTCCTAGGATCTTCTGAGTTGCAGTTCCCCTAAAAAGTTTTCCAAACTTTTCCTGGGCCTATAAAAGACCAGCTGCCTAGATGCCCTAAGCACCTCCAATCTCGCCTGATTTTGGAAGCTAAGCAGGGTCAGCCCTGGTTAGGACTTGGATGGGAGACCACCAGGGAATACCAGGTGATGTGGGCGCCTGGAGGAGGAACTGGCAAGCCACTCCAGTATTCCTGCTGAGATAACTCCACAGACATGGGGTCATGAAGAGTCGGTCATGACTGGAACGACACCACACAACAAGGACCACTTTGAAGCTGGTGACCACTGAGGTTTGGTCTATGTTTCAAAAGCATGGTTTGGACCCTTTTAAGAAAAACTACTTCCCATTCTCACGCGTGTGTCTCTCCTCTGCTCTGTGGCACTCTCAAACCTAGCCAATGTGTGGCACAGTTCTAAAACGAGCCCAGAAGAGGAGAAGATGCACCAAGCACAGTTGGCAAAGGACTTACTCTACTACGGTCCTCAGGAAGTCCAAAGTGAAGAAATGATTGCAGATATTACCGGCGCTGTACATCAAGCGGCCGTCTGGGTTCCGCTTCTCCGACAATTCCAAAGGGATCTCACTGTACTCCACCACCCGATAAGCTCCGTCGACACTACAGACCACCCCAACGGGCTCAGTGGGGTAGGCCTTCTCCACGACCTGCAGAGACAACATTCAGGAGGTCAAGTCCTGGGTGGGACGAGAAACTCGAGGATAAAAAGGAACCACCACGAGAGAAGGGTGGAAATGCAATATTTGAGTACTCCATGTTGAACTGTGCAAATATCCGATCATTGGTGTTACTTCTGTTTACTTTTGGGAGTGTACCTCTGCTCTTTCGGTACAAAAATACCCGGCGTTTGCCATATAATAAAAGGAGCTTTATTACTCGCCCTTGCCTGCCTTGGTTTGTGCAGTGGCATCCAAATTAAACAGGTTTTCCACATAATCTATTCCATGGTAGCACATGTTATTAGTCTGTGGAACTCCCTGCCACAGGAGGTGGTGATGACCTCTGGCCTGGATGCCTTCAAAAGGGGATTGGACAGATTCCAGGAGGGAAAAGTCCATCACAGGTGACAAACCATGGCTTAAAACCGGGGTCCTTCAAGGGCCAGATGCAGGGGAGTGGGATCAGGAGACAGAGATCTAGTCTCGTGCGCTCCCAGACAAATTTGGTGGGGCCACCGGGAGATAACAGGAAGCTGAACTAGACAGGCCTTTGGTCTGATCCAGCAGGGCTCTTCTTATGAAACATCTTTGAAACAGGTTGGATTTGCAATTCCCACTATCTGCCAGGCTCAAGTGAGGCCAATGGGAGTTGTAGTTCAACCTGCCAGGGCAAGCTGCAGGGGATGATGAGTTCCCCACCTCCACGATGAGCACTTCGCCCCTTTCACCTTAGCTCCACAGTCGGCCCCCTTGGAGACGCAGAAGCCGACGAAGACAGGATCGGCCATCTTGACCAGGATGTTGTCCACGCAGTAGACGTGGATATACTGGATGCCACGGCGTTCCATGTCTTCTAGGATCTTGTTGTCCACCAGGGCACGGTACAGGCCGCCATTCCCATCTGCGGCACACACCAAGGGGAAGAAGTGAGAGAGAACGCGAGCCGCTCTGGAAGGAATACGGCCCTTAACAAACAAAAATACAGTCATTCCCAGCCATTTCGCAGTTCATGTACAGCAGTCTCGCTATATCACAGGGCCAGAGTACATGCTGGGGCTCCAGCTGATTAGTGCT
>JAHTLZ010003602.1:0-15855 GCA_023846285.1 Phrynocephalus versicolor | reverse complement strand
GTGTGTGTGTGTGTGTGTGTGTGTGTGTGTGTGTGTGTGTGTGTGTGCTATTTGTTTTCAATGCTCCTATTTGTAAAACAAAATGGCCTTGCTCTTTTTGAAAGGATCAATCCTGTCCTTTTCAAAGCAGCCATGCACCTTTCTAGTGTTATTTCTACTTGGTACGATTCAGCACAACCCTGATTAGCTCATTGAGCAGCCTATATGGGCAATAGGTTCACAACCAAGTAGAATTGTGGGTGACATTATATCAAAGGTGACAACCCTGTGACATAATAGGTAGATGGTGGCATTAAAAAAGAGGATGGGGAAGCCCTCTTCTACAGTATTTTCATCTTTTCTCTCTCTCCCTCCCTCCCTCTTTCCTTCTCTGTCTCTGTCCCTCCCTCTGCCTCTCCATCTCTCTCCTTTTATATATGCATATAAATATGTATGTACAGTAAATGCCTATATACTTGTCCATATATATATACAAGTAATACCTCGGATAACGAAGGCACCTGATAACGAATTTTTCGGATAACGAATCGCAATTTCCAGGTATAGGCCTGCCTTGGATAACGAATTTTCCCTATGGGTTGCCTCAGATAATGAATCGCAATTTCTAGGTATAAGGTCTGCCTCGGATAACGAATTTTCTCTATGGGCTGCCTCGGATAATGAATTTTCCCTATGGGCTGCCTCGGATAACGAATTTTCAGCATGTATCGGTAAAAAAGAGTTATCCCAGGCTGCATCACATCTGTACCTTTAAAGTGCATTTTATAAAGAGTTTTGAGCAAAAAGCCTGGTGTCTGTGTCATTTTCCTAGGCTCTGGAACAGATTAATTGGTTTCCCATTCATTCCTATGGAAAACTGTGTTTCGGATAATGATTTTCTTTCGGATAACGAATTGCCTCGTTATCCGAGGTACCACTGTATAGGAAAGCCGCTGCAGCCCTCTGAGTAAGGCTGTGGGAAAAAGCATTTTCCCAGCTGTCACCTCAACCTTTTCTCCTCGCGCAAGTCCTGCTCCCATGAGCTTGCCCTGCCCCCACTTTCTCCTTACTCAGGAGTAAACCAGCAGCTCTAAGGCTTGGGTGGACCCTTATCGTAGTAGGAGAAGAAAATCTCCAGTGTGAATGGAAAGATCGCTCCAGTGAGAGATAAAACAGAAGCTTTTTTTTAAAAAATGATTTTATTATTTTTATATGTTCTTTTCCCCCCAGCTTATTTTTAATTTTATTAAATTTATACAAATTACAAAAAAGACAAACATCAACAACAGTGCACCCCTTCACCAACAGGATCACTCTTCTTATTTACAGTCATTATCCTCTCCTCCAGAACAAAACCGATTGTTGCGCGGAAGCCTTACCCTTATCTCGAAAACAGAAGCTTTTTAAAATGCAAACCAGAAGAGTCCAAATTCTCCTTTCTGGATAGGCTCTTAGTTGTACCTTCTGGCCAAAGCATCCCTGTCTTTCCTGTCTGCTTCTTCATTCTCTGTCTCTTCAAACTCCCTGCAAAGCAGTGCTAACACTGATGCAACCAGGTGGTAACACGTAGCCGGCTTGCCTAACCTGATGTCTCCCAGACTTCAGATCCCCTCTTGCTGAACTATAGGAAGACCTCTGGAAAGTGCTATGTTTGTGGTACATAGCTTAGGGCAGGGAGGCGGGGGAAGGAATGTTGTTTAAGTTCTATAACTCTGTTTCTCATCTGGGAAGCTCTGTCGGCTTGGCTTTCCTAATGGATTGGAATTTCTTTGCAGCCTCTGCCTTGAGCTGTAGGTTATTCAAGCTTTATGGTTAATCCCACCGACATAGCTTGATAGATTAACATGTGTTTTCTGCAGGTCCCCTCTTGCTCTACTTAAATGCAGTACGCCTCAGAATTCAAGATACAGTGGACCCTTGTATAACAAAATTCCGGAGATAGGGGAAAAACATAATTTCATTTGGAACGAATTAATTCCTTGTGGTACCTTGTATAAAGGAATTAATTCGTTCCAAATGAAATTATGTTAAGCAAATTTTCCTTTATACAAATTTCCCATAGGAATGCATTGAAAATAGTAATATCTAAACGCGACATTTTTATGTTGTATGGATTTCCCCCATAGACAATTCTGTTAAGCAAATTTCCCCTATCTCCGGAATTTTTTTATGTTGTACAGATTTTATGTTATACAAACTATTTGTTATAAGAGGGTCCACTGTACTTAGGCTTCTATCTCACCTGGGGAAGATCGGGATCTTCTAAAGGTCCAGCTTTTCCTCTTCCTCCCGTCATGTGACTGAAGATGTGGGATGGCAGTTCCCATGTCCAAGGATTAAAAAAGGGGCTATCTGAGCAGCGCTGGGGGGGTGAATAAAAAGAAAAAACAGTGCCAGACCAGCCTGAGGACCAGCTGACTGGCACTAGGGGTGGGGGGGAAGTAAAAAAACAACAACACAACAGCGCTGACCGGCCCAAGGAACAGCTGGTGGGCGCTAGGAGAAAAAAGAAAAGAAAAAGAAAACCGGATCATCTACGCTGTCCGACAACATCTGCCTCTTTAAAAGATAGATTTTTAAGTGAGGTAAAAAATTCCCTACCTCTCCGGTAGGTCTTGGAAACCTCATTTAAGGGGGCGTTACCGGGTTTTCTGCAGTAGTGTTTTCTAGAAGCAGGAACGTCATTTCAAGATTATAAGTGGTACTCTCTGTGTTAAACATAGCCCCTGAAGAAGCCTTCCTAAGCCGAAACGCATTGGGCTCTTGTTACAATAAAGGATCTTTTTGCTCAGCATCCTGAGACTTTGTCTCTTTTGACTCATGGTTCCTTTGGATGCTCCAGTTCTTTTGGCTCCTTGCATACAAACTAGCATTTTGTATGGGAAAAAGAATCACAAGTATGGATACTTACCTTTACCATCTTCTGTAGTTATAGTCAGAAGGAAAAAGGGGGAAATGAAGTCTCTAGTATGCAGGAGACCCTGTATGCTTGCTGTTTGGAGGATGGCCAGAGGAAGAAGAAAGGAAGCTATCAACAAACAATGGAAGTGAAACTAAAACTAAAATCCCTCATAAAACAAAATCCCAGGAAGAGCAGGTAGAGCCTTTCTTCAGATGTCAGGAGAGGGAAGAGCAATTTACCAATCAAGTTAGTGGCAAAGGACAATCAAAATAGCTCATCAACGCCCCTCCAACTGATACCCAGTATTAGTGCATTCAAGACTGCTGTTATTCCAGCAGTTCTTCAATTAAATGAAGCAGCATTGACAATATATAGGACAGTGTAGTGTTCAGTGTGTGCTATAGCTGTAGAAATTAGCATACAACTGAACGGGTGCCATCTGATGAAACCTCTAGAGCTAGCCTGGAACTCCACAGGATTCCTAGAAGTCTGCCCAAAGTGCTTAAGTGCCCACCCATCCTTCCTGTGGAAAAGAAAATGTCAACATTGACAGAGTGGCGCTGTCCCTGGCAACTTGTCATGATGCACATTTATTGCCTCAAATACCAGTGGCATTTCCCTTCCAAATGTCAATAGCAAGAAACCATGAGTGAGAGGGCGCCATTGTACTCCTACCCCTACTTGTAGGCTTCTCACGGGCATCTGGTTGGCCCTGTGTGAGTGAAAGCCTAGGTTAAATAAGCCTTTGGCCTAATTCCACACAGCTGTCTTGCGCTCAAAGCTAGGAGACTAGAGTTAGCCATGGAGGGCTCTTGTCTTCTGAGGCTGCCCCCTGCCATTTTGCAGTGTGTTAACCCAGGATGGCAGATTCGGAAGGGTCTGTCTCTGGATGATGTGCAACAGATCAGCAAGGATTCCCTGCTGTTGTTGAGTACGCGCAGCCTAATCTATACTATTGAGAGGGAGAAAGCTGCAAGTAACTAGGGCTGGAGGTTTGTGCTAGCAGGATTGTGAACTTCGTCTGGGTGTTCAAATTCCCGAGCACAGCCTCTCTTAATTCATAATACCAGGCTTCTCTTGGCAGAGCTTCTTTCACTGGGTTCTTTTTGATGGATTTTAGGGATATAATGGAGAACAAAGCAGAAAAGCACAAGCCGATCTTCAAAGCTGATCTTCATTTTAATCACCAGCAGAAGGATCTTCCTTACAGGGTAGATTTGATTTAAATCCTAGTCAATAAGCATTTAATTTTTTTTTAAAAAAACCCAATTTAAATTTTAAAAATCTGATTTAAAGAAGTTCATTAAAATTTAATTGGGATTTTATTTTTTAAATAAAATATTTGCTTACTTTACTGATTATTGATTTAAGCCACAATTTAAATTGATTGAAATGCTCCCTTACTACTCCCAAGGATTCTGGATTGAAGAGGCATGGGGTTCAGGCACTGGATGGCTTGTGATGAGGGGTAGGGTGCGGGAGTGAGGCCCTCACCCAGTCCTATTCCATGAACCACCCATGTCTGCACCCATTTCTATTCTTTCATCCCCTTGGCCCCATCTGGGGAGCTGTAAACTAGAGAGTGAGCCCTCTCATCCCACAAAGTAAGCTGCCTGCCTCAAGCACTAGAGAACCAGCAGGAGCTTTATACAGTGGTACCTTGTATAAAGGAACTAATTCATTCCAATTGAAATTATGTTAAGCAAATTTTCCTTTGTACAAATTTCCCATAAGAATGCATTGAAAATGGAGTAATCCCTAATCACGACCATTTTTACGTTATATGGATTAGCCTCATAGGCGATTCTCTAAAGCAAATTTCCCCTATCTCTGGGATTTTTTATGTTGTACATATTTTATGTTATACAAACCATTTGTTATACGAAGTTCCACTTTGTGAGTCAGAGGAGGTGGTGAACACCCAGAGAGGAAGTGTGCTGTCTGTGTTGACAGATGATGAGAAGGAAGATGATAAAGAAAAAGAAACATCGCGGAACCGGGACATATGCACGCAGGGCGTACGGGCAATAGCTTTAGAGGAGGTGGGGAACACACGGGGACATAGAGAATCCACTGTATTATGGGCCCTGGAGGAGTTAGACGACGAGATAGAAGGGAGGAGGATGACAGTTGTGAAAGGCAGGTAAAAACCGTTGGGACAGACTCTGGAGAGCCGGCTGAGGGAGAAGGTGGAGGTGACCCGTCTTAAGAGGAATGAGGAAGTCACCTGGGCTGTCACCGTCAAAACATTAGGGTGGCCTGAGAATTCGGATAAATTCCAGAGGGAATGGAGGAGGGAACGGAACCCAGTCCCCATGCCATTGTAGGCGAAACATCCCTGTTGTGGCACTCAATGCCCAGGTCGAGAAAGGGGAGCTCCTCCCTTCCATTAGAGAACCCCGATATCGCGGCAAACCCATTCGAATCCAGTTTAACGGATGCTGTTTTATTTGAGAATGTTTGTAAGCCTTATTCGGTGTTATCAGTTAACAATGAAGAACAAGCCTACAGAGAGTTAAAGTCTGTAAGTAATAAAAATCCTTTTAATGTTGAGTCAACAACTGCCTCTCGTCTCGTCTGTGAGAATGAATTGCTCAACCTTCATAATGAACCCTCACACACTTGTACATAGTTCTGTCTTCCCTGTAAACCCCCCACCCCCAATGGAGTCGTGAGCCAGAGGGGTCTACTCACTGCTTGGCTCTGAGGAATGTTGGTTCATCTCCCAGGACAGTGCCTGACCTGTTGCCGGGTCCTTCAGAGAGACAGGCATTTTGGGGCCTGGCCAGTTTCTGTGGGAAAGCAATGCTGGCCGCTTGGTACAGCTGGCACGGCTCTCTCCATAGAGCCCTCCTGCCCTGCCGTCTTATTCTAAGGCCACACAATGAATGGGTGGCTGCACTTTCCCCCCCTGCCTCAGCAGTCTGCCACTGGCTTGTTTTTTCACCCATGCCCTCATTCCCAGATGGCGGAGGTCTAGCCACCTGCACAATTCTCTCTATTGTTGGGGTTTCCAGAAATGTGAGGAGGCACACGTGTGTGCCCCGTGCCTGGGGTGTGTGCAGAGGGTTACTCAGAGGGCTAGCAGGCACCCTTCTCATAATGCTTCCCACTCCCCCCCAAGCTTTCTGTCACAGTCTATTCTCTGGGGCACATCTTCCCACACACTGCCCCCCCACCAGTGTTGCTTCTTGTTCTGGGTAAAATGTGTTTCATTCTGATCTGATTACTTCGGGATCAAAGGCCTCTGCTTTTTGGAAGAGAGACCAACTCTCCCTCTCTTTTCCACTCCCAAGACCGCTTGCATAAAAGCACCAGCTCCATTCAAATACCCAGTGGTTGCTGGCTTCTTTTCTTGTTTCCCACTTTCAAGTCAAATTCCTGAAGGATCTGACCCTTTGATCTTCTTAGTAATTCTGCCGCTCATTTCCCATTTCAGTGCTCCTGTTTTTCTTCTTGATCTTCTGCATTTTACTTTCAAAACACTTCTCCTTGCCTTTGTTGCTATTTCTGTCTGGATATTTTCTTAACTGCCTTAAACGTACCTGTCTAAAACTAATTAGGCTACTCTGTAGATTTCTCTCCCTCCTTACTCTGCATGATATGCCACTTTCTCTTCTGGCGTCCATTTTATTATTATTTTTCTTGCCTTCTTCCTTTGTTAAATCACTGCAAAGACTCAAGACTCTCCCTACTCCATCAATAGTGTGGCATAAAATAGGTCATCCCAGGGGGGGATAGAAAGTAGCTTTGGAGCACTGGATCAAATGTCCTCCTCTTTCCCCAAAGACACATCTTAGAGCAGAGTAAAATCTATGTCAGCTGCTCTTTGGATTATAATTACACTTAATTTATTTCGCCTTGCTTCATATTTTCCTAATAAGGCTTCCTCTCGCAGTCACTGTCCCCAGCCATTTTTGGATTGCTCTGACGGCCAAACTAGACTCACATTTGTCTCACTGTTTGTGCTGGTTAATTTCAGTGGGGTTATTTCCCCCCCTTGTTTACACAATGTCATCTTAATTGCAAGTAGACCTGGTCTTTTTCTAAGAATTTAGTAGGACCCCGATATCTGCTGGGGATTGGTTCCAGGCCTTCCCGTGGATAATGAAACCGTGGATAAGAGAGAACGCCCGCCCGCCCACTTCCAAACTGCTGTTTCCTGGCAGTAGCTTGCTTTATGACTGCTGTTTGTGACAGTAGCTTGCTTTACGGCTGCTGTTTGTGACAATAACTTGCTTTACGGCTGCTGTTTGTGACAATAGCTTGCTTTGTGGCTGCTGAATTATTTAATTTTTTTCCTCTGCCAACCATGGATAACTGAATCAATCAGTGGATATTGGGGCTCCTACTGTACTGTATTTGGTGCATTTGGTTTTGCTGGGATTTCTGCTTGCTTTGTTTTGTCTCACTTTCTAGCTTGTGTGAAGGGCTGTAGCCACCCTTTGGGGCAGTGATGGGGTGTGTCCTGATCACAATGAGGATGACGGCTTAAGTAGGCCAGGGTGTGAGGATAGTTCAGCATTATTTCCTTCAGACCCTTAGGGTCAACACTGCTTTAAAAAATACAGTGGAATCTTGACTGACGTCATTAATCCATTCCAGTGGTCTAGACTTAAGTCAAACATGACTTAAGTCAAATGAACTTTTCCCATAGAAAGTAATGGGAATGTGGATTAATCCGTTCCAGATGATGAAAAAGAACCTCGAAAACAGCAATTTAAGACAAATTTGACTGGGACAGGAGATTCCTTCCGGGGATGTAAATGAAATGTCTCTTCAAAGAGAGGGGGAGGCAGTGGAATTATAGTCCACAAGTTATACACCTCCACTTTTTAATGTTCATAGCAACAATGTCTAACATTTAAGTTTTACTGATTTTTAACCTGACGTTCCAAGTTCTGAACAACTCTATGCTTACCATTAGAGTCCCACAACTTTACAGCTCCCCAACTAAAATGCTTCCATTGTGGACCAGACTTCTGCAGCCAGATTTTTTACAAGACTGAGCCGACTGTCTAACCAGCGAGGCCAGCCCCGAGCTCCCGGCCCTTCTTCTCCTCCAGCAGCAGCGGCGGCTTTGGTGAGGCCGAGGACCAGCTCCAGGTGCTCTGAGCTGGCCTTGCCGAAGCCGCCGCTGCCGGAGGAGAGGAAGAAGGCAGGAGCAGTTTGGAGGTGGCAGCCGCGATGCTGGGTCGTGGATGCCGCCCGATTCTGGTGCCTTGCGCCGGGGCTCCGAGATGTAAGTCAAAGCCTGTGACTCAAGTCAAACAGGCCCCTTCTTGCTGCAAGTCAAATATGCTGCAAGTCAAGCAGTATGTAAGTCAAGGTTCCACTGTATTATGCTTTAATTTTTTTTTAATTCCTAGTTTAGTGCTAGGTCTCAACTAGTAGGAAGATCAAAAAATAATCCAGGAAAATGGGACTGCTTGGATGCAGGACAAGTTTTCTGTTGTGGAGAAATTCAACCAATCGCACACATATGTATGCAATTTATGCCCCATCATGTGTACACAAAAAGGTCTACCAGAATAGTGAAGCTTCGGCTATCCAGATGTTTTGGACCACAACTCCCAGAGTTCCTAGCCTAGATTGCCAGTGACAAAGGACCGTGGGAGTTCTGGTCCAAAATATCTGGAGTGCCAAAGGTTTGCCATCACTAGTCTAGCAAATGACCAAGATGGCACTATTGAAGTAGCCCACTTTTGATCATGAATTATCCAATTAACATCTTAATTTGTTTTCAATTTTAACTATACTGTACTTCATTGTTGTTGTTCGGTCGTGTCCTACTCTTCGTGACCCCATGGACCAGAACACGCCAGGCCCTTCTGTCTTCCACTGCCTCCCAGAGTTTGATCAAATCCATGTTGGTTGCATTGATGACACTGTCCAACCATCTAATTCTCTGCCATCCCCTTTTCCTTTTGCCTTCAATCTTTTCCAACATCAGGGATGTTTGCAAGGACTCCTCTCTCCTCATGAGGTGGCCAAAGATCTTCTTGCAGTCCAGGGGACTCTCAAGAGTCTCCTCCAGAACCATAGTTCAAAAGCATCAATTCTGCAGTGATCAGCCTTCTTTATAGTCCAGCTCTCACTTCCATACATCACTACTGGAAAAACCATAGCTTTGACTATCCTGACCTTAGTTGGCAAAGTGATGTCTCTGCTTTTTAAGATGCTGCCTAGGTGAGTCATCACTTTCATCCTAAGAAGGCGTCTTTTAATTTCACCATCTGCAGTGATCAAGGAGCCCAAGAAAATAAACTCGGTCATTGCCTCCATTTCTTCCCCTTCTATTTGCCAGGACGTGGTGGGACTGGTGGCCATGATCTTAGTTTGATGCTGAGTTTCAGCCCATTTTTTTCACTCTCCTCTTTCACCCTCATTAAGAGGTTCTTCAATTCCTCCTCACTTTCTGCTATCAGAGTAGTATCATCTGCGTATCTGAGGTTGTTGATATTTCTTCCTGCAATCTTAATTCCGTTTTGTGATTCATCCAGTCCTGCCTTTTGCATGATGTACTCTGCATATAAGTTAAAAAGGCAAGGTGACAGTATACAGCCTTGTCGTACTCCTTTCCCAATTTTAAACCAGTCAGTTGTTCTGTATCCAGTTCTGACTGCTGCTGCTTGTCCCGCATATAGATTTCTTAGGAGACAGATAAGGTTGTCAGGCACTCCCATTTTTTTAAGAACTTGCGATAGTTTGTTGTGGTCCACACAGTCAAAGGCTTTGGCATATTCATTGAAGCAGAAGCAGAAGTAGATGTTTTTCTGAAACTCTCTAGCTTTCTCCATAATCCAGCACATGTTGGCAATTTGATCTCTAGTTCCTCTGCCCCTTCAAAATCCAGCTTGCAGTTCTGGGAGTTCTCTGTCCATATACTGCTGAAGCCTCCCTTGTAGAATTTTGAGCATAAATTTGCTAGTGTCTGAAATGAGTGCAATTGTACGATAGTTGGAGCATTCTTTGGCCTTGCACTTCCCTGTGATTGGAATGTAGACTGATCTTTTCCAGTCCTCTCTCCACTGTTGAGTTTTCCAAATTTGCTGGCATATTGTGTGTATAGCACCTTTACAGCATCCTCTTTTAAGATTTTAAATAGTTCAACTGGAATGCCATAACCTCCACTGGCCTTGTTGTTTGCAATGATTTCTAAGGCCCACTCGACTTCACTTTCCAGAATGTCTGGCTCGAGGTCAGCAGCTACACTATCTTGGTTATCAGGGACATCCAGATCTTTCTGATATAATTCCGTTGTGTATCCTTGCCATCTCTTCTTCATATCTTCTGCTTCTGTTAGGTCCCTACCATTTATGTCCTTTATCATATCCATCTTTGCTCGAAATTCCCCTTTAATATCTCTAATTTTCTTGAATAGATCTCGTTTTTTCCCTTTTCTATTGTTTTCCTCTATTTCTTTGCACTGTTCGTTCAAGAAGGTCATCCTGTCTCTCCTTCCTATTCTTTGGAAGTCTGCATTCAATTTCCTGTATGGTTCCCTTCCTCCATAATCTTAGACTATGCTACATTCTGATGTGAATAAAGTGCTAGATCAGAATAATTAAGTCCGTGTAATTCATAACTGGGCAGGTTTTGTCCATTCATTGTTATGTCCCTTTGTAAATGGAGCAAAAACAAGGGAGTGAAAAAGGCAGCAGGATATTATGTACTGGGCAGGGGAATAAATGTGTCTATTTTGACCCTCTGATGTGTGAACACTTGCAGTACATCTTCCAGGTTAATCAGACATTCCTGAGCAAACAATAACAGCGATTTTGCCTGGTACAAAATGTCAGGGAGCAATGCACATCAGCCTGGGATTATCTCCCATCTTGTCATCCTCTGATTTGCAGGGGATTTGGTCCCTTTTTTTTAATGGCAAGACACATGATCCTGAGCCTTATCTCAACCTTGAGCTGGGAGAGAGGAGGACCAGGATTGCTGTGCTGTGCTTCCCATTCAGAAAACGTATTACTGTACACTTTCAAAATTATAATTCCCTTCCACTCTTTGTCTGACAAGCTCATGATGACAGAATCTTCTTGTTCAAGCATTCAGAAATTACATTTTAAAAGGAACTCATTTGTTACATCTGGGTGTGCAGGTCACCAGTATCGGTACAATTTTCCCTGTCTCACAAGTACAGTAGTAATTCACTATTCCTCCTTTTCCTATTTTATCTTTAACCCAACAGTCTTGTGAGGAAAGTTACACTGAAATATGTAGTGCCTGCCTCAAGGGTACCCAGTGGTCCTCATAGCTAAGAGAGGAGAATTAGGAAGTAAGCCTTCCCAACACTCTTTTAACCAGTACGTGCCATACTACACAATGCAGCATCATTTCAGAAAGATCCTCAACTCTTATCACAGAGGAAAGCTGGATTTTGTTGTGGTTGCCTCATTCTCTCGTTATCTCTCAAAGTGCCACCAAACAGTAGAGAAGACGATTTCTGGCTGTCCAGAAGATGGGGGGATTTATGCTTTTAATCTTTGCTATCACCCAACCGCCTACCCAAAAAGCCTTATCATTGTGGTTTCTTTCTCTTTCCTGGCTTGATGGCCAGATGTGTTACCCTCTTGTGTTCTCAGATCTCTTGTTCTTCAATCTTCCCCCCCCCCCACAACATCTTGTTTGGCTCATATTCTTCCTTTATCTTCCTCTCACTGTTTCAGTCTCTGAGTTTCTTTAAGTCCCTCTTCCTGTTTTTTTCCCAGATCTCAGTTCTTTTTTTCTCTTTTCTCTTAGATGTTTTTCTGTTTTCCCTCTTGCTGTTTTTTTCCCTGGAACTCACCTGCCACCTGCTTTGCAAGTTCTGAAGAAGCGTCTAGAAATCTGACTCTTTTGTTTAGCCATCAATATCCAACCTCTACCTCACCTCAGGTGTTCCTTTGGTGTTCTTTCCACTTTCCTTGTAGCTTCACCTTGGAGAACTTTTGTTTTTAAAATACTGTAATAAAACACAAGTGCTGAGTTTGTTTTGAAGTGAATCACTCTACTCAGCCTGGTGGCGTAATGTTTTTATTATTGTTTTCATTATTTGTTGATACTTTATGTTTTAACTGTTTTAATTCTTTTGATTTTAAGCTGCCCAGAGACCTTTGGGTAGTGTGCAGTATATAAGTTGTAAAAATAAATAATAAATAAATAAAATAGTAGCCTTGAAGATTGGTATTTAAGAAATGACCTCCTGGCTAAGGGATGCACATAGTCTTTATATAAAAGACTATAAGCCATAATCATCAGTATTTTTCAGGTAGCTAAGGGCGTTTATACATGACCCCTAAACTCCGGGGCAAATGGCTCCCAGCTCCAGAGCTTAAAAATGTTTCCCCACCAGCTCCGAAGTTTACAGGAAATTAAGTGCGACCACGCCCACTTTAGCGCGTCCCAGCGCACCTTTCAAGTACCTGCTCTCTGGAGGTGAAAATTCCTTGATGTGGTGTAACAATAGTGAGTGCGGGGCTCTCCTCGCTTCTGTTTGTTGTTTTTTTGGCTCCCGCCCCTTTAAGAGCTACTTGAAGAGACTGGAATGTTGCAGCGGCAAGAGCGAGAGGCAGAACGGAGGTGAGCCGAGTTCTTTTCTTCCTTTTTTTTTCTCCCTCCCCTCACGCAGCCAGCAGCCAGGAAGTGCGGAGGGGTGGGGACACAGGAAGAGCGACAAGCCCCTAATATCTGTGGTCCGAATTTAAGTGACCAGCGGATCTTAGGGGTTGTGTGAAAAGGCCCTAAGCTGTTTTTTCTTGGTGGCCCAGCCTAGAGTATATATCTCTGAAGTATCCGTAGCAATACCTATATTAAGGGCGGGGAATATGTGCCCCTTCAGATCTGGTTCATGTCCCTTGAGTTCTAGCCAGCATAGTCAATGTGAAGCATGATGGGAATTTTGATTCAACAATACATGAAGAAGACACACTCATTCACCTTTTATGACTGAATATGGAGTTGAACCTGAGCTATAGCGGATGCTTTAGCGTTTTCTTCAACAGTATGTGTTCACCATAATTGTTGACAGGAATGTTGGCAAATCTTCCAGACCGAGTCCAAGTCTTTGGGTCAAAGTCCTGAATCCCATGCCTCGAGGCTGAGTCTTAATGTATTTGATCCTCCTGGGGTTGTGGGGTTGTTCGGCAGGCCTAGAAGGAAAGCTGGACTGACAGACGCACAAACACAGAAACAGCAGGTCAACATCCCTTACCAGAGCTGGCCCCTGCCTCTGTCCATGCCCCAGCCTAACTGTTGGGTGATAGGTTGCATGGGTGGAGGCAGCAGCTGACTGCTGGAGGGGATGCTGGGCCTGCTGCCTTTGAGGATGGTGGCAGCAGGAGCAGGTAGGGAGGTCCATCCCTAACAGAGACTCAGTAGTGTGACTCGGGAAAATGGGTCTAAATCGCAAGTCGAGTTCAAGTCTTTCAATAACTACCCCCTTTTCCCTGGACAAACGGACACACCCTGAATCAAGTCATTGGGGCAACTTAAGTTTGACTCAACAGCAAGTCACAACTCGCAACCCCCCCATCCCCAGCTGTTTAATATATTCTTTTCTATCCCATCCTTCCTCCAAGCTGCCCACCTCCTTTGACTCCTCCACCAGTGTTGGGAGATAAGTTAGACTAAGAGGCAGTGGCTGGACCAAAATTGCCCAGTGATTTTTATGTCTGAGAGGAATTTGGATTTCATTGCCCCTAGTAGTGGCGTAGAAGCAAATTTTAACCTGCAGGCATTCATCCTGATTGTTCACATAGTCCAGTGGTGGCCAAACTTCTGCCCTCCAGATGTTTTGGGCCACAACTCCCAGAATTCCAAGCCTGTATTGCCAATGGCAAAGGACTGTGGGAGTTGTGCTCCAAAACATCTGGAGGGCCAAAGTTTGGCCACCACTGACGTAGCCCATCCAGCCAGAAGTAAAGTAAAAAAATACACACTGCTGGGTTGGTCCATAAAGTAGCCGTTTTCATCTCCACCAGGAGCAGGTCAGTTGTGGAAATAACAGACCTTAATTGAAGGGGAAACAAACTACCCCAATGTAAGTTGGATTATAATAGATGATCACATGATTCCTGGGAAAATCCATCTTTTATCTAGCTGTCATTACGACTGCAGCTGAGCTAGAAGGATAGAGTCTGGGTCTTTGACATTCGGGTAGCAATGCATTTGTTTTTGGAGCTGGCAGTCGTAATGTTGTTCTAGCAGGTGGTATTGGTTGTTTGTATTTTTTTCTGTACATTTGTATTAATATAAGCACATGACTTAACTCTTATGTGATATCTCTGCCAAGCTTTGTATAGTGGGCACTGTTATGTATCCTTTTTGCGACGCCAGAATTTCATGCACATTTCCACATTTCATGCAAATGAATCTCATTTTTGTTAAGCAATGGTTACTACGTAAGTGTGCTTAGAATTGCATCCTTAACAAAACAGTTCTTTCTATAATGGGTTTATAGTGAGTTCACTATAACTTACTTCCAAGTGAGTATGTATGTACCCAGTGTGGTGTACTCAGCAGATACACTAAGCAGTTTCAAATCCCTGCTTACCTGTGGAAACTTACTGAGGGTGGAACTGATAAAACAATAACAAAATGCTCTGGTGACCCTTTTCAGGGGTTTCCATGTAGCAAGTACTCATATATTGTATACCAGGGCTGTTCAACTTTGAACAGGCCAAGGTCTACTTTTTCTGTCCGAAAGTGCCTGAGGGCTTTTACTCTAAAACCTCTACTTATCAATTTTATCTGTTCTGAGCACATGATCATAAGTAAAAACTTTTGTAAGTAGAGCAGTGGTTTCCCATAGGAATGCATTGAAAACCAATTAATCTGTTCTGGAGGGAACAGATTTCAACGCATCATGGCCCTTGAACTGCCCCGCTCAGCTGAGACAGTGGGCTGGCAGACCCAGAACTTTTCTGGGGTAGTGGTGGTCCTTGGGATGAGGGAGGGAGGGGTGGAGAACTTATCCCTTCACTTTTTTTATTGATGGCTGGCAGGCTACTTTTGAACTCTTCGCGGGCTACCAGTAGCCCGCGGTCTACCTGTTGGGCAGGCCTGTTGTATACCATTTTCTTCTCCTGGAGGCATCCTGGGATGGTGCAGGTTGCTCAAGTCCTCACAGGCTGGCTCATTTGCAGTGCACGTTCCAGTAGGATGCTCCTTCGCCATACATAACACACAAATATCTACTGTATAGGATTGCATCCAAAGTGAGTTATCTATGAGGCGACACTCTTGTTTCTGTGGAGTGATTGCTTATCTAGCCATCTTATTTATTTTAGAGGGGTTTGGGCTGTTTTTTTTTTTTAGGACAAAGCCTTCTCAGGATATAATATATAAGACTGAGTGGCTTATATGATAAAGAGGGTTCTAAATATGGTATCAAATACAAAGAATAGCAACAACATTCCAAAAGTCAGCACCACATAGATCTTAATTTAAAGCTTACAAGAGCAATTTACAACTAAGAATTTACAACAACTAGGAGCAGGCAAGCTGTCTCCTTTCAGATGTTGTTGTACTGTAACACACACCCTCCGTGGTGAGGAAAGCTAGGTGTAACACACTGACAACATTTCAGGGGCTTCACTTTGCCTATTCCTGAACTTGGTTCTAGGTCGTTTTCCCTCTCCTTTTTTCTAAAAAGGTTAAAAAAATTGTAGGCAGAAGCTGAAACTGTCTGAAAGGAAGATACTTCAGAGGTCTTCTCTCCTGACCTGAATTTGTGTTGTTTTTCCCACACTACCAGAAGGGCTGGGCCTATCATTAAGTTGGGGTGAGGCATCTTCCTCAGGCATCGGGTGTTGGGGTGTCATTAAAAGGCAGCATGTGGTGCGTTATTAGCTTATATTTTTATCACAGTGAGGTAAGAATGGGATGCACAACTGTTCATTTTTATCTAAATGACCTTAATATCTCTGATCCTCTTTCATTACTTCCTGCTGTTCAACACCCTGCCACAAAACATTGAAATAATG
>JAHTLZ010000088.1:25253-39415 GCA_023846285.1 Phrynocephalus versicolor | reverse complement strand
GGCAGGCAGTCCTCAACTCCCCCTGCACTGGGAGAGGCCAGGGCTTGGCTGCTGTAGAGCCAAAAGGCCGGGCGTTGAAGCCACCCTGGTGGGCCTGCTGGGGCCAGGGCAAAGCTGAGGGAGGCCCCTTGGAGGGGGGAGGCGCAGGTGGGGTATTGGGCAAGTGTCGCCCCATTGCGGGGGTTCCACCAGGCAGACCACCACCGGGGGGGGGGAGAGAATGGTGGATCCGGATAGATGTGACGCCTACTATAAAGCCCAGGGAGGGGGAAGGGCTGCCATAAGTGAGAATCTAAGCCCGGTGGGGGTGGGAAGTAATAAATAAATAATAAATAAATAAGTGGAGGAACATGGGAGGCTTGGGCAGATAGAGCAGAGCTCGGTTGCAGAACACTCTTCGCAGCCAGCAGGGCTGTGCTGGGAGGCTGCCAAAGCCAGGAAACCTGTAGTACCCACGGCCCCTTGCCTATTGCAGGGGTTGGGGACCCAACCCGACCTGTGGTAATTGTAAATCCACAATATGCAGATGCAGGTCAGGTCAGGCCTGAGGCGCCTAACTGGGGGCTCCTGTATTTACCTCCAGTCTGACGCTGCCCTGAATGGGCCTGTGAGGGCCTGTCCAGGTCTTTTGGAGGCCCCAAAAGGGCCTCCCTGCGAATCGGAAGTCAATTCGGGGGTCTTTTTTTCATATACTCTGGTCCTGTGATACAGCGGCACCGGTAGTATATGAACCGCGAATGGGCGGGGGACCACTGTAATCCCCCCCGGGGGGGTCACCCACGGATGGCCACTCTCACGCCCTCTTCCCTCACCAGCCCCACTTCTGCCAAGGAAGGAAAGAGCCTTTGAGCTGCATGAATGTATTGAGACTTTATCTAATTTAGCAAAAACAAAACAAAGATTAAAACAAAATGACAGCTGAGCTAATTAAAAGAGGTGGGAGGGCTAACACACCGGGGGGTGGGGTGGGGCGTGGGGCAGGGCCATGAATGTCCTTCCAGCTGCTGTGTGGCTTCTCCATTGCAAAAAGGGGCCCCGTTTCCCCGTCTTCCAAAAAACATCATGAGTGTGAGGGCAGCCGAGGAGAAGAGTTCGGGGCAACCGAGTGAGAAGTGGCAGGCAGCCCCCTCCCCCCAAAATGACTGGTGGCCTCCCCTCCCTCACCAGACAGGATTTCAGAGCCTCCTCCAGTCAACCAGGTCTGCTGCTCTGGATGCAACCCCTGCTCTCCCCGCCACTCCTCGGTGTGGCATACTGCCTTCCCCCACCGATGGCCAGCCCAGTGAAAAGTGGCCTTTCTCCGGAGCCAAGTTAAGGCGGCTCTGTGGCCCCAGAGGCCGCCCCTCCGGCCTTGGCCTTGCTGCACGGGCACCCCCATGTGACGCAGGCAGGAGGGGCCTCGGCGGTGGCAGCTGCCCGCCCACAAGTTATTGTCTTTGCGGCAAGGAGGAGGAAGAGGAGGAGGAGGAGAATCTTCAGCGCCTCTTGCCTGCGCGAGTTCCACTGCAGTGATTAAGCCGTTGGTGGAGAGGAAAGAAACAAGAGTGAAGGGAGGACCCAAAGGGAACCGGCAAGAGGCGGCAGGCATCACGGGATCCCGAACTGTACAACCAGTTCCTCTTTCGCATCCACTCGGATCTGGGAGAGGGCACTGTAGGCGTAGGCAGCTATCCGAGAGACCTGCCGAGAAGGGGAGCAGGAGGAGAGATGGGATGAGGATGGAAGGAGGAACAGCCGGCCACCACCCGACGCCACACCCTCCACGGCTGCGGCCAAGGCCTCCCTGGCCCAGCCTTCTCTCTGGTTCCTGCTGCTCCCAGTAGAACCACCTCCCCCCATGGGACGGAGCCCCCAAGCAGGATGGGCAGGACAGCGGCACCCTCCCCCCGCCTGGGCTTCCGACCTCTGAACCTGGAGGGGACACACAAGACCCCGGCCGGGAGCCCCTGATTTGGGCTCGGCCTCCATCAATTCCTCCACTCCAAGGCCTTCCCTACCGGCAGCCTCCAGGCCATGTCACGATGGACCAGAAAGCCCCGCACAGTGGTTAAATGCCTGTACTGCAGGTAAAAATGTGCTCACGACCTGGGGTTCAATCCCAGGTAGCAGGCTCAAGGTTCACTCAGCCTTCCATCCTTCCGAAGTCGGTAAAATGAGTACCCAGCTTGCTGGGGGGGGGCAGTGTGTAGTCTGCATTACTGTAATTAAAACTGTAAACCGCCCAGAAACTACTTGAAGTGGTATGGGGCAGTATATAAGCAGAACACTTTGCTTTGCTTTGCTTTGCAGTGCTGCTGGAGGCACAGCCTGGGGATCTGTCCAGCCCAGCCACCTCCATCCTAACAGCCAACCTGGGCCAGTCCCCTTGGCAGCGTGCGGTTGCCTTCTGCGAACACAGCTCAGGCGCCTGAATCAGCTCCTCACAGAGCGGGTGGGTGGGGATGGGGGTATCCATCTGCTTCCCTTTCCAAGGGGCAGGAAAGGGGAGCTCTCTGAAGGGAGGATGTGGGGCGGCTTGCCTCTTGGGCACAGTGGGGGGTACTGATTTTTTCCCCACCCCAACTGAGCACTGAAGGCTGGGCACTGTCTGGCCCAGCCGTTGTGGGTGAGGCCGTTCAGGGCAAGGCCGGGGTGGGGGTGGGGTGGGGTTGGGGTGAGGGGAGCTGTTCTGCCCGAGAGCGTACCCACCTGCTGCAAGTCTGCGAAGGGCACGGGGTCACTGGCCAGCACTTGATGCGGCTGGTTGGTGAGCGAGGGCAGCGGGGGGAGTTTCTTCCAGTGCATCAGCCCGTTGCTCAGCATGGCCAGCCGGGTGCTGGAAAGAGAGGATGGCCGAGCGGCCAGAAAAGATTTGAGAGAGAGAGAGAGCGAAAGCAGGGACAGGCGGGCACACAGTGCCAGAGGGCAGCAGACGCTGTGCTCCAGCAGCCCTTGGGGAGGTGAGGCTACAACCTGACCACCCCTGCTCTGCAAGGGAATACAGTGGACCCTTGTATAACAAACAGCTTGTATAACATAAAATTTGTACAACATAAAAAATTCCAGAGAGAGGGAAAATTTGCTTAACATAATCACCTATGAGGAGAATCCGTACAACATAAAAATGGGATCACTCCTTTTTCAATGCATTCCTATGGGAATTTGTATAAAGGAAAATTTGCTTATTTCATTTGGAACAAATTAATTCCTTTATACAAGGTACCACTGTATCTGAAAACGGACAACAGCCTTAGGACCAGAGATGTGGGCCCACAACTCTGGCAGAAGCGGACTTCCGCATGAAATAAGTTAAATCCCCCCAGCATGGAAGAAAGCCTTGCAAACTACGGGGACAACATTCTAGGGATCAAGCATGCCGTGTGGAGCTCCTTCTGCCCCGGGGGCCGTGCCGTACCTGTACTGCCTGGCTCGGTCCATGTACTCATGCTGCTCCATCTGCTGCTGGTCTGCAGCTGAGACATCAATGATGTTGCTGCAAGGAAGCCAAGGCAGGTGGGTTAGGAAGGCCCTCGTCCCCTGCCCACCCATGCCCCACTCCAGTCTGGCTCTCCCACCTTTGGCCCAGTTGGGAGTAGAGATGTGAAGGCTTGGGGAGAAACTGGAAATATTCAGGAAAAAAATCCCCCTTTCCCCCCTGAAGCCTTCCCCCCCCCCAAATGATTATGGAATGTTTTATTTTAACATGATGAATAAATATCTTGAGAGTGTTCAAATATTTTCCAAATCATTTCTAAAATTATGCATAGTATCAGATTATTCTAATTTCTGTACACTGAGGACAAGCAAGTCCTAGGTTACAAACTGAACTCTCCAATGCAAGAACAAGATGCATTTCTTCCTTTTTGTTCTTCATGTGGGTGGGTATGTTTGGTTAGAGTTTACATTTATCTAATTCTAGAAAATCAAATCATTTAGCTACATTATTTTACAACCTCTGTGTTAATTATTACTACAGTAACCCCCCGCCTATCGCGGGGGTTAGGGACCCACCCAACCCGCAATGACTGAAAATCCGCGATATGCCTGGGGGTGGGGGCAATCAGATCCCCACGGTGCTTGCTCGGGCTGCTCCAAAACTTCTCGAAGCAGTGTGAGGCAGCGGCATTGGGGGATCTGATCCCCCGCTGCCGCCTGCTGGCGCTCCCCCAAGAAGGCTCGGGGCAGCCCGCGTGGGCAGCATTGGGCAGATACTGCGATCCCGCGGTATAGCAGGACCGCAGTAACCGAACCGCGAAATGGCGGGGAGTTACTGTATAATTAGAAATATTTAAAAAGTAAATTCTGTTTGTAACAATCGTTTGAATACACTATATTTTAATATGCTAGTTGTGTCTGTGACGATTCTCAGTCATCCAGGTGAGTTTATCTGGAAGTTGAATCATGGCAACTGGACTTCTTTTTCTTGAGAGATAGAAATGTTTTGCCACTCATCCAAACAGCTTCATCAGTCTGAAGGAAGCTAGTTGCCTATTTCAGACCAGGGTGACAAGAGGATGTGTTAACTTGTAAACCCCCAGAGTGCTTTAAGTGTGACGGGGCGGCACAGAAGCAGCACACTTTTTTGTTTGATATGCTACTCCGTGCTTTTGGACCCACAAACACACACTGACGTTTTGGGCACCTGAAGGATGCGTGTGACTGCATGGCCCCCTCCAGGGCCGCATGGTCTCCTGCAGCTGTTAACGCACTCAAAAGGAAACTGCTGTGGTCTCCCCTAGGAGTCGCCGTTCTTTGGGAGGTGCCCTCTATAGAGCCATCTCTGGACGCGCTGTGGTAGCTTTCTTTTTAATTAGCAGGAGGTGCCAGGACAGAGGAGACCATCCCGCCTCAGAGGCCGGCCCTTCTTCGGGGGAACAAAATGCCGGCGTTTATTGTAGGTTCATTTCTGTGGGATGAAATTCCCAGAATTCTACCTGGAACTTTCTTAATTCAACAAAAAGTCCAAAGATATGAAGGAACCGACTGCTGTTATCACCCAGAGGTCTTCAGAGGGGAACCAGCTGTAAACACTGGGGTTCCCTACACACGTTCTGGGAGAAGGGGGGGTTAGTCCGTGTCTGCACGCACCCCACCCGGGCTTTTTCTTTGCGCAAGGGAGACCCCAAGACTTACATGGCAGTTTTGGCAAGGATGGAGGACAGCAACGCCTGCTCGTCCGTCCGTGCCGAGGGCGGGCTGCTCCAACTGGGCTCGGTGCCATTTAAGGACTTGTTGGGGGGGCTGGAGGCAGGCGGCAGCAGGGGCTTCGACTCTTCCCCCTGGAGGCAAGGAGGCAAGAAGAACAACAACCATCACACACCTGGGCTTTGCAAAAAGAAAAGAAACTGCATATTCTCAAAGGCTTTCACAGCCGGGGGGATCTGATAGTTGATGTGAGTTTTTCAGGCTGTTTGGCCATGTTCTGGAAGTTTTTCCTACTGACGTTTCGCCACTCTGTGGCCGGCATCCTCAGAGGGCAGGGAGCTCAGGGGATCTAGGAGTTTCTCTCACCCCAGAGCACAGACTGAACTCCTTGTTCCCTGAGCTCCTTGCCCTCTGAAGATGCCGGCCACAGAGTCTGACAAAATGTCAGGAAGAAAAACTTCCAGAACACGGCCAAACAGCCCAAAAAACTCACAACAACTAAAAGAAACTGCCTTGGCAAGGGGCCACCAGCCCCACAATCCCCCGGCTACAGCTGGATGGGAGACCACACAACGACAAAACATCAGGCAGCTGCCAAGCCAAGGAACTCAGCCCAAGGACTCTCGCCTTTCCCACATTTTGGAAGCTTGATGGTGCTTTGAAAGACCAGTGGACTGGCAGCCAAGCTGGTCCCCACCACCACAGGCACCCCCCTTTCCAAACAGATTTCCCCAAGGCCTTGTGCCCCCCCCCGCCACCTTTTTGGCAACCCTACAGACGGGAGAGTCTCACAGTGTGAAGCACCACAATTCATAAAATCAAGGGGTGGGAAGGGGCCATAGGGCCCCTGAGCTCAATACAGGAATCCACGGAGGGTCATCCAACAGATGGTGGTTCAATTTTCTCTTGAATGCCTCCAGCGTTCACCACCTCACCCTGAGGCTATTAGTTCCATTGTTGTACTGCTCGAACAATTAGGAAGTTTTTCCCTATAGTTATCCAAAATCTGGCTTCCTGCCGCATGAGCCGATGGTTGCGCATCCTGCACTCCGAGTTGATCGAGACCCGATCCTGTCCCTCCTCTGAAGGAAAGCCTTTCAGGTCTCTCCTCAAAAGTGGCCTCCCATCTCCCTTCAGTCTCCTTTCCCCAAAGCTAAAGATGCCCAGTTTTTCTTGTCTTTCCTCCTAGGTTTCCTGGAACAAGGACCAGGAGACCAACACAAACTCACATGAAGGCCACTCGCGGAGCTATTTGCTCATCCCCAAAGCTTCACAAAGTGGCCATTCCTGATGGGAGATTCTGGGAATTCTAATACTGTATATATAAAATTCTCACAGAGAATTAACGAATCATGAGCTGGCACTTTGCCTCCATATATAGCTATATAACTGCATGCATAGCTAAATATATACAGTATATATATATAGTTATATGTAGCTACACATGTGCCATTATACAGCTATAGCTCTAGGTCTCCCAAGCCATGCCCTTACACAGCAACGATCCCAGGATGGCTGTCAGGGAGGCTGGTAGCAGAGCCACTCCAAGGTGCACCCTCCACCGCTTAGCCCACCAGGGGTGTCTTTCAGAGGCCGGATCATCTTTTTAGCAAATCCCAAGTGTCCTAGTCTCAGTGCCACCCCACGTCTCCTTAATCCTCGGTGAGCCACCTCCTGAGGCTTATAGTGCCTGAACAGAGGGGGGGGGGGACAAGAGACACCTGCACACCCAAGCTGGGCCAAAATCCTTCGCTTCCTCAGCGCACAGCTTTCAGGGCCAAGGAACCCTGCAAACCGCAACCAAGAGCCAGAGGTTCGCAATGTCGCACGCACCCCAGGGAGGCATCTTTTTGGAAGATCAGCAGGCCAGAAAGGGGCAAGGAAAAAGTAGAAGTTCTCTGAAGTTCTCTCTCTCTCTCAATCTCTCTGGTTGCTTAATTAACTTTAGGCAACCAAACCACAGCCATCACGCTGTCCATAGACTTCGTTCGTAAGATGGGCACACAATTACATTTTACAGATGGATGATGTTCTGCTCAAAAGGGAGCCAGCACCAACTCAGAGCCTCTTCCTACAGCCGCGGTGGTGAACCTTCGACACTCCAGATGTTTTGGACCACAACTCCCAGAATTCTGAGTCTAGAGTGCCAGTGAGAAAGGAGTGCGGGAGTTGTGGTCCAAAACATCTGGACTGCCGAAGGTTTGCCACCACTGTCCTCGAGGAAGTCACGCTGACACTTGCCTCTGAAAAAGCTGCCTTAATGAACTCGGATTGGTTCCGGGGAGCCAATGGGCCAAGTCAATAGGCCTGGCAAGGCAGGGCAGCACTGAGCGTATAGGAGACCCTCTCCCTCCCTCCCTCCCTCCCTCCTTCAGAGGAGGCCTGTGTCTCCCATGTGAGTGACCAAAGAATGCAGAGAACTTTAAATAGCAAGGTCCCTACATCGATGCCAAGTGTGCGACTGAGGGCACCCGAGAGGATGACGAAATCCAATCGGTAAGGTATCAGATAATAAAGAGAGAGAAGAGGCCCCCTGTCCTGCTAGAAAACGAGCAGCTTTTAGCCACAAGGCCGCCAGAATGCTGTGTCATAAGAACATAAGAAGAGCCATGCTGGATCAGGCCATGAAAGGCCCATCTAGTCCAGCTTCCTGTATGTCACAGTGGCCCCACCAGATGCTTTTGGGAGTGCCCAAGACTAGGTATCTGTCTCCTGATACCACTCTCCTGCATCTGGGCCTTGAAGGACCCTGGTTTTAAGCCTGGAGATTACACATCTCCATCATGGTTTGTAACCTGGGATGGACTTTTCCTCCAGGAATCTGTCCAATCCCCTTTTGAAGGCATCCAGGTCAGATGCCATCACCACATCCTGTGGCAGGGAGTTCCATAGACTTACAACGCGCTGGGTGAAAAAATATTTTCTTTTGTCTGTTCTTACTCTCCCAGCCCTCAATTTGAGTGTATGTCCCCTAGTTCTGGTATTTTGGGAGAGAGAGAAGAGCTTCCCTCTATCCACTTTACTCATGCCCTGCATTATTTTGTATGTCTCAATCATATCCCCCCTCAAGCGCCTTTTTTCCAGACTAAAGAAGCCCAAATGTTTTAGCCTTTCCTCATAAGGGAGGTGCCCCAGCCCAGTAATCATTTTAGTCGCTCTCTTCTGCACCTTTTCCAGTTCCACTATGTCTTTCTTGAGATGCAGTGACCAGAATTGTACACAATACTCCAGGTGGGGCCTTACTATTGTTTTGTATAATGGCATTATAATGTTGGCTGTTTTATTTTCCTGCGCAGCCCACCCCCCCACCCCCGGAGGAAGGTACAAGCCCTTGGAGCAGCCCCCACTGGTGCTCTCCACCTGTAATCTACCACTCTCATCATCACCCTCCAGCAGGAGTGGGAGGGGAAAGGTGTTAGCGGGTGTGGGGTGGGAGTTATCGCCCCACGCGTTTAGGGCCGCCAACTGGAGGGCCAGGCTGCTTCGCTTCCAAGAGAGCAGCTGGAAAAAAAGGAAGAGCCTGATGGCCCAAGACAGCTGGTCCAGTTGGGCTGGCCAAGCAAGAGGCCCTGCCCTGCTGCTGCCACTCCGCCACAGGAGACGGCCAGGGGACATTCGGCGCCAATCTTCCTCCCCTCCCACCCGCCCACCCAACAACCCAAAACAGCAGCTTGAACACACACACACACACACACACACACACACACACACACACACACACACACACACACACACACACACACACACAAACACCACCACCCCCAGGTAAGGAGACATTTCCAAGAGCTAAAACAGACAATCTCTCAGAGAGAGGATTTATAAACAGAATCCCTCCTAGCCCAGGTCTCTCTTTCCTCAAGGTTGGCAGCAACCCATGAGCAGGCTTCAACTTCTGCTGCTTGGCTAAACCAGATTCTAGTCCCGACAAAAAGCAAACCTGTTGAAATCAACGGGGCTTCTGAGAGCCCTGATGAAGAAGTCCTTTTCGTCCCGGGGCGGTTTGGATACATAAATGGATCAGTTGTAACTTAGCTCAGCCTTCCATCCTTCCCAGGCCGGTAAAATGGAGTACCCAGCTTGCAGGGGGGGGGGGAGGTGCAATGTGTAGCCTGTATACTGCAATTAAGCTGTAAACCTCCCAGAGACTACTTGAAGTGTCATGGGGCGGTATATAAGCAGAACATGTTGCTTTGCTTTTTTAGCTGGCAGGTTTTGTGTTATAACAGAAGCATAACTTTCAGGCTGCAGAGCTGGAGGGGACCCTTAAGGGTCATCAAGTCCAGCCCCCAACAAGGAGGCACAGTGGGGGGGCCTTGAACTCGCAACCTCTGCGTCCACTGCCAGAGAGCTAAACCGCTAACCTTTCCACAGAGCAGGTCGTCAAGCAGAGGTCTCTAACTTAACCTCCCTTCTTTTATTTCCCAGACAGGAATCAATGCAGGCCGCACAGCTACAGAGCTCCACTGAGACCCATTTAAGCAGGGTTGGGGGTGGGGTGGGGAAAACAGGGCAGGATATAAACCCAAATAAATGACCTCCTGGCTTGCTGCACATGGGCATGCCAACATGAGGCTCTTCCCATAAGTGTGGGCTGGCAGGCAAGACCAAACCTGCTGAGCAACCTCCCAGTTGCTCGATAGCTGGTCCCTAACCATCTCAGGATGCCACTGCCCTAGATTCGCCTGGGACAGCCCTTTGGAGCAGCAGTAAGGAGGGAAAGGCCCTTTCGTTTCATGGCTGGAAATTCCACTCTGCTTGAATCCAGGAAGCTGTGCTTTAGGCAGGAGGGGATATCAAACAGGGAGGATGGACCATACTGCCTGCCCCCTGAGGGTGGGTCGCATGTGCTGCCATGACAGGAGCAGGGAGCTGGTGGGGGGGGGGAGAGACAGAGAGCGAGCGAGCGTGTGCCTGTCCTGCCTGGCCCCTGCCCCAGTGTATTTACCCACAAAGGCCTGCAAGAAATCAGCTGATCAGGCTCTGCTTCAGGCACATGCATGGCTTTGTGGGGAAGAGGGAGGTCGGGGCCACCCTAGCTATTAGTTGCACTTGCCCAGACACTTGTTTAGAAACGGCCTGGGGCTTAAAACAGTGAGTGGCTCATTTCCCCTTGCCAACCTGAGCCATTATGAGGAACTGGCCGTCCTATTCATAGTGAGGCAGGAGTCCCAGCAAAAGAGGGAAGTGGCATTTCTTCTGCTAACAGAGATACACGTTCTCTCTCAGCCCCAGCTTCTTCACCGGACACACACAGGAAGAGGGCCCTTGAAATGGCAACCAGCAGCCCCGCGGCGGCTCAAGCCAACCACTGGTTGCCAAAGGGAAACCCCGTCCATCTAATAAAGGGGGCGTCTAAAAGCACCTCCGCTCAAAAGCGCTGTGCCAGCTGCCAAAACAATAAAAAGGAAAGGGCCGCTCTGGGGCTTGACCGGGTCAGGGGTCGTGGGCCGCCGAGTGGAAGGAAGGGGCCCCGGGGGGCCACCCACCAGGGCCCACCAGGAGGGAAAGGAGGCGGCCCAGAAAAGGGAAAAAGGGAAGAAGGAGGGCCGGCGGCCGGGGGGGGCTGCTGGGAGGAGGGGGTCCCCTTCTCAGGCGAGGCGGCGGCCTCCCAGGATGATGCCCCCCCACCCCACAACCCCAGGGGGGGCGGATCCCTCCCTCCTCCACCTCTCGGGGAGGGGGGCATCGCTTGGCTTCCCAGCCTCAGTCAGCACGTCCAGGCCGGGGGGGGGGCGAGGAGGGGAAGAGCCCACCTACCCACCACAGGGGGGCAGCCTTCGCCTCCGGCCACCTTCCCCTCTGGCCCGTCTGCGGCCCCCCCACCCCCTCTGTGCGCCCCCCCGTCCTCACCGGGGGGGAGGGGGAGGAAAGGCCGTCCTCGGTGGGGGGGGATGGAGGACTACAGCGCCCAGGCTCCCCTCCCCTCCCCCAGGGGTTCCCGGGCATCCCCTCCCAGCGGGAAGCCCCCCACATCCACACACCCCCACACCCGCCTTCCTCGGCTGCCACGCCCACCAGCCCCAGCCCGGCCCCTCCTCCTCCCCTGTGGTGGGGATGGTGGGCGTTGTAGTCCGGGCCGAGGAGAGAGAGGCCCCAGGACCGGCGAGGGGGGGCGCTGCGGAGGGAGGGGGGCCGGACCGGAGACACGGGGGGGCGGGGAACCCTACTCCCCCACGCCCGCCCTCCCACCCGCGCCCTCCCCCTCCGAGGCGGCGGCGCCCACCTGGTCCGAGGCTTCGTTCTCGCTGCTGTAGCAGCAGCCCATGGCGGCGGCGGCGGCTCGGCCGGGTCACGTGAGGCGCCCCCCCTCCCCGGCGCGCTCTCTACCCCCACCCCCCCTTCGGCCGCCGGCGGGTCCCTCCGCCCCCTCCTCCGCCCCCTCCTGCTGCTGCTGCTGCTGCTGCTGCGTCCCTCGTCGCCTTCTTCCGGGCACGTGACCACCACCGCGCCCTTGGGGACATCCGGGGAACTCCAGGCGGGGCCCGCTCACGTGACCCCAGGCAAGGCCGCGCGCTGCCGCTGAAAGGGAAACGGGAGGGGGGGCAGAAGCGAGCGCGCCGAGAAGGAGGGAGGGAGGGAGGGAGGAGCTTTTCCCGACAGACGGAGCCCTCGGCCAATCCGTTCCCACTCCACGGGAGGCGCACGCGCAGTAGGCCAAGCGGGATTTTCCCCTCCCAACTCCCAGTCATGTGATCCAATTGGTTCCGCCCCGGGCAGCGAGGGGAGGGGTGGGTGGGTGTTTGAGGGCGCACTTGTACCGACTGCGCATGCTCCGTGGCTCCTGCCTGGTTTCTGGCCCTGGAATGGAAAGCTCCGGGATGGGGGGAGCGGGGTCGGGACCCCCCGGGGGGGGGGGGGGTCCCCACCCACCCCCGACTCCCTCGCCACCCGGCGCCCCTCGTTGCAGCCGGTCCGCCTTCCCCCCTCCACGCCCCTCCCCCACAGCCCACTGGCGTCGCGGATGAGGGTGACCCCCCCTGCCCCCAAGGAGGAGCATGGGCCCTGGAGTCTGTCCCAGGCCACCCGATCCAGGGGGGAGAGGTGGGTGGGTCCAGAATGCTGGACCTGGATCCCAGGTCGTGAGCACAGTTTTACCTTCAGGACAGGCATTTAACCACTGCCCCACAAGGCTCAAGAACAGCCTTGCTGGAACAGGCCACAGCTCATCCAGTCCAGCATTCTGTCTCACACAGTGGCTCACTGTTTGCTTCAGGGTATTCCCAAGCAGATGTCTTCACCCGCTTACGATTCCCTGCAAATGGCCTTGAGAGATCTCCTGCCTCTCCAACCCAGAGGTTGTCCTTAGGCATCCATCATGATAGCCATGGACACCCTTGTTCTCCATGAACTTGTCCAATCCTCTCTTAAATCTGTCAAGGCTGACAGCTGTCACCGCTTCTGGCAGGGAGTTCCACAGACCTGTGATCCTCTGGGTGAAAAAGGACTTCCTCTTATTTGAGATCTAACATGCAAAAGTTTCATGGGATGCCCCCTAGTTCTAGTGTTGTGTGATAGGGAAGACAGTTTTTTCCTTATCTATTTTATTCATACTGTGTATGGTTTTTATAAACTTCAATCAGGTCACTTCTTAGGCACTGTCATTCAAGAGTGAAGAGGCACATCTGTCATCCACCTAATGAGCCTGTTCAGGCCAGGAGGCCTCACTACCAACTTTTCTCCTTCTGAGGAAGCTTCTTGGGTGAGCAGTGAAACGTTTCAGTCTCACAAGGAAAGACGTGGAGCACACTGAGAGGGACTTTTGGATAGCCTCACCTGGAGGATGGCCTCACCTGAGTGACTGAGAATCTTTATTTGCAGATACACAGAAAGACTTTTGCAAAGCATTTATCCACAGTAGTCACATAAGCAGAGGAAATTCAGTTAAGAGGTGCAGAGGTCTGGTGAGCTTCTGGGCCAAACATGGCAGTGATAGGCCTCCAGATTAATTCTGGGCTGTATATAACAATCTTGTATTCATCCACCCATGATCTGGGTTGCCAAGTCTCAGGGTGAACAGTGATGTTTTAGGAGATTGCCCTGTGAAAAGAGAGTGTGACTGTTGTGTGGGAGGAGGCTTTCAAAGCATAACACCAGTCTTTACCATTCCCTGACTGGCAGCAGGATGCATTTGGACCTTATCTGCCAGACACAGTTTAAGTTTTATTTTTATTTTTCTGGCTCTGGGTATTATCTGTTCATCATGTGCTATACTTTGCACTATATAGCCGTACCACCTACTCTTGCCTTTGGACTGAATACAAGCTTGCTATACAAAAGCAAGGGCAGGCAGGACCTTTACTAGAACAAGAAAACATTTTTAAAATGAAAATGATAGCTTTTGACCTTCATCCTGCTGTGCACCAATATATGGTGGATAGTCCAGCCCGGGGGGGGGGGCCCCACACAAAAATTCCCAAAGTCATGGCAGATGTTCATGCCAGGTCTGATTCTTGAAAGATCCAAAATACTGTAGAGGCTGCAAACCCGCTTCATACTTTCCCTCCTGCATTCATGCCAGATATCCATACCAGAACTGCTTCATGAGTTCCACAATGCAAATTGGCAGCCTTTTTAGCAGCTGACCTGGCATGATTCTGTGCCATGACCTTTGGAACTTTTATTGGGAGGGGGGTGTTCTTTCTGCAGTTGTTGCATAGCCTGATAAAGATCTGTGGATAGATTGCAGGCAATCTCTCACACACCCTAGAGGTGTGTTTATTTCTGAAGCAATAAAGGCATCACCTGCCATTGTTTTTGCTTTGTGTAAAAACCAGAGGGCTTTATTTGTTTCTCCCCCCCCCCCAAAAGCATTCTTCTTTTGTCTTTCAGGTGCCCAACACCCACCTTTCCATTTCCCCTGAGCAGGGGAGGGAGGGATGTTTAAGCCACTTAAGCCATGGAGCAAAGACACCTCAGTCTATCACCTGAGGTGATAAAGAGTTTCTGGGCATTAGGGGAGTGTTAATTGGCTTACCCAATGCCAAGAGGTTGTTCTTATCAGCCGGAATGGTTTTGCAAAAGGCCAGGGTTCCTAATCC